>SOZL01001467.1:0-53186 GCA_009733165.1 Naja naja
CTTCCTTCATTTCCTACCCTCTTTTGTCCTTATTCTGGATATTCTAGTCAGGCAACGGGTACACTGGAGTTCCAGCTACACAGTGTGTCAAAGCCAGACAAATCATGATAGCAAACACAATGATAGGATGCATATTTAAAAATGGGCAAGGCATTGGTTATATTTCTGTAGGTACCATCTTAACTGTTGGCCACTTCTGCAAAGTTTTAAGAGAGCCCAAAAATGATTTGGATAACAGTCACAGTACAAGTACAATGTAATCTGTATTACTTTGTGATAGCTCTTATCTACTTGAAGCTGCTGCTAAATACAGTTACTGTGATGTATATCATCTGAACTAGGGAATCCTGGTTGTAGTTCTGTCAAGTACAGTAAAGCTAAAATCCAAATATATTGCATTTTGTAATGGGGAATTATGTTTGAGCTTTGGAGAGCAGTTGCCCAATGAATAGAGTCGGCAAGCAGCACCTCAACTTTTCTGTTTTCAACAGAAAAACCCATCCCTGATTGGGTTACTAGCACCCTACAGTCCAATTATTCTCCCTTATCTCCAACATATATCTTCTTGAGACCATGTGGCTATTGTGTAAGCACAGGAGAAACCACAGCTTTGTTAAGGAAATGCACCCAAGAACAGGTAGAGTATCCACACCTGATCCTGAAGCACTTTTCCTGCTTCAATTCTGACTTCTGCACACTTTTAATCTTGGACATTTTACTCAACATGTTTAGCTAAACTTGTAGGAAAAAATACTATGGTTTTTGCTATGCAGTCAGAGTGTTCATTCTGTAGGAAGGAATCTACAAAGATTCAATGTACAAATTTGCATAGATAATCCATACATTCAACTTTTCATTGCCATGCTGGCTGTTTTGTTTGTTTGCAGTCTTTTAGTCCTTCTTCCATAAGAATTTGTGATGGGGCTGCTGTTTCCTCTTCTTTGTTATATATTAAAATGAACCAAAAGATTCAGTAAGTTAATTTGCTATTTTCTTGTATCAGCAGATGGAAGCACTGCCCAAGTTTTCAGCTCAAAAGCTAAACAGAAGCAAACCTGGGAAAATCTAGAGCAGTATTCTGGGGCATTGAAATCATTCCAGAATTATTCCAGTATCATTGCATTATACAATTGCATTATTTTGTTGTGAGCAAAATAACACAATTGTATTAATGTAGCCAGAAATCAAGTTTAATTCTAGGGCTTCTTTGAGAACTCTGACTTAAAATTGATAAGGCAGAAATACTGTTTAATATGTAAATGTAGACTCAATCATCCAAGCCAAAAGCATGTAAAAGTTTAAATCATGGCAACTGGACCAAAGTTTATTAAACAGAGACATTTTGTTACTCATCCAAGTAACTTCTTCAGTCAAAGGACAATTTTTGGTTAAGCATAGAGTCAGAGAGTTGTTGGAATGAACTAACTCTTGCAGGGGTTTCTCCCCAAAATGAAATGCAATTGAGTCTACATTTGCATTTCATTTTGGGGAAAACAGGAGTTAATTCATTCCAATGACTCTCTGACTCTATGCCTAACCAAAAATTGTTTGTGTAAAGCTAAGTATAGGAAAACATTTGATGCAAACTTTTGAAGTAGCTCCAAGTTTTACCAATTCCATAAGAGGGGGGATGCTCCAGAGACTCTGTAATTAGACGCTATCTTCTCCCTTACATCTGCAATTCAAATTGTACTGAAATGGAAAAACCAAGAATCCATCTTCACTTTCACTGGTATAACAATACATGAGACATACACTTAGCATTGAAAAGATACCAGGTCAGCTAAAAATGGTAATCTACTCTTAACTGGAATGTCAT
This sequence comes from Naja naja, assembly GCA_009733165.1. NCBI lineage: Eukaryota > Metazoa > Chordata > Lepidosauria > Squamata > Elapidae > Naja > Naja naja. The sequence continues at coordinate 1,820 of SOZL01001467.1, forward strand.
TATTGGGAAAAGTAGTCTCCTTCTCTGTTTAAAGCAGACACCATTGAGTGAAAATCAGATATATTGATTATTCTCTTAATGAAAGAGCCTTTAAACTTATATTTGTTTTCCCGTTAATAAAAGCCTATCAAACTTGCTGACATTTCTATTAAATGCCTCTATGTCTGATTCTTGTTTAAATCTAAATCTTCATTATTCTCTCATGCTTATTAGTGGCTAAGTTGCCTATTGTTGTTTTCATTTCTTTTGTTTTACAAAATATAATGGTTCTATATTTGTATTTATACAAACACAGACAGAGCATTTAAGCACCCTTAACAAGGACTGATTTCCATTAATAGCAATCATAATAAACATCCATGGCCTTATTTAAAAATAGACAAATATAAGACTATAGATCTGAAAGTTATTTTATGTATTGTCATGCTGTTGAGCACACTATGAGATTTCTCATGTTTTACCCTCTCCTTTCAAATTTATATGCCATCAGAACATTTGACTCCTGGCAGCTTTTAACAAAGTAAACTATAGTAAAAATAAAAACTGATATTTAAAAATTCCCAAATCAATAGAATATTGAACACCAAAGTCAAAATGAACTCAAAACTCAAAATGAGCAGTAATAATTAAAAATGAAAATAATGAATAAACACAAAAAATATGATATGAGTATTTATAGGTTCAGAAACACACACAAAACAACCCAGCCAATGTCTCCTACATTTCTAAACTGTAGCAAATTATATTCTGTTGCCTTCTTTCTCAAGTCAAATAAAATAAATTTTGATTGAGTTCTGCAACTGCTTATAAAAGCAATTCCACATTTCATAGAGGGTTTGGATTTCTCTTTACTGAAAGACGAGTTTTATTGTGGTCTCAGTATAATATTGATTTTTAAAATAGAATATCCATTTGATGTGCATGTTTAACAAAGCACCCTGAATCTATATCTTCCTTTTGCAATTAAAGCTTTTTTTCCTTACCATTACAAGTTTTTTTTAAGTGTTAGTGAAAGAGAAACAGAGAGATGGATCGATTTATATGTAGGTGTAATAAAATGCACAGTTAAGCTATAGATGTAGAAGGGTGAGGATTATTGTACCAGTTGGAACTGAAGATAAAAGAGAATTGTAGTCAATAGCATGTAGCAGAAAATGACTGAAGAATGACAAGAGTATGTCAGAATCTCACCCTACTTCTAAGATGTCGGAGTGATTTTATTGAGCGATCCTTTTCCAATGTCTCAGGTGTAATTGAGGTTTAGTGACCCACTTAATCAATTGATCATAAAAACAGATGTAATTTAAGCCCTGCTATATGTAGGAATGGCCTATTTGGTGGCCTGAAATAAGAATAGACATAAGAGATATTTGATTCTATAGCCTTCTTCTTTCATCTTACAAATTCAGAGCTGCTCAGATGTATAATTATGGCAGCTGCCTAAAGAGGTTAGGTGGGATTTTTCAGAAAAATTTTAAGGGAAAAAAGGAATAATTATTATTATTTTAGCAGAGAAAAGAGAACAGAAAATCTTTCTGGCATTAGAGAACTTACTTTCAATGGGCAATGAATGTGGAGAATGTGGCTATGATTAGTGGAAATAAAGAATGTTAAACAAACTTTGGTTTGTTTAATGAACATGGCTTCACTTAACAATCATGATGATTCACTTAATGGCCACTGCCAAAAAGGTTGTAAAATTGGGTCAGTCACATGACTAACCCATTTTAAAATGAGGACTAATAGATTGAGAAACAGTTGCTTTTCCAAAGCAGTAATTGTCTTGAATCAAACAGTGCATTTGTGATTTAGTCCTATTATTATTATTATAATTATTTGAATTTTTAAAACTCTGCAGTATGATTGTGATGTGGTGTTTGGGGCACTGTGCTGGAGTAGCTTGCAAATTTCATTGTATTCATGGAATGCAATGACAATAAAGGTATTCTATTCTATTCTATTCTATTCCTATTCCTATTCTATTCTATTCTATTCTATTACAACTGTCACAAGTTATGGGCAAGCTCCATTACAGCCCTAACTCAAGGACTATCTGTATGACCATATTCTCAAAATGTATCTTCCAAATTTGATGCAGTACTAAAAAGATTGGGATCATTTCTTGAAATAGGGAAGAGAAGATATCTTCCTCCATGCCATAATCCACCTCTTTCTATTCGTTTTCCTGCACTCCTTCAAAGCCAAACTGTGTCAGGGAAAAGGCAAAGTGAATGAGAACAGGGTGTGCCTTTTTTCTTATATTTGAAAAACACAGTTGAACATGTAACATCTGAACAGCAAAACAAGGAATTGCTAAAGTTAAAAATTTTCAGCTAAGCCACTACATATCATATGGAGCTATTTGCCCAGTCAGGAAGCCCTCCAAATGTTGAACTTCAGCTCTTACTCCCTAAGAATTCTGGGAATTGAAATTCACACAAAGGATCATGGCCAGAAGTGTCAAACTGGTGGCCCGTGGGCTGGATGTGTTATGCGAGGCCATACCCACCCGGCTCCGCAAAGGCAAAAACTTTGCAATATATCATGATATGTCACTTGACGTGATCGAGTTTGACACCGTGATCTACTCCAACCTTAACAACCTTGGCAACTTAAAGTTATGTGACTTCAACTCCTAGAATTCCATAGCCTGTACAGCTGCCTGGGAATTCTGGAAGATGAAGTTCACACATCTTCAAGGTGCCAAGGTTGAGAAACCGTGGTCTAGGCCAAGGGTCTCCAAACATGGCAACTTTAAGACTTGTGGACTTCATCTCCCAGAATTCCCCATGCTAGGGAATTCGGGATAGTTTTTCCAAACACCATCACTCTGCTAAACAAATAATTCCCTCAACACTGTCCAACTATTTACAAAGTCTGCACTACTATTACTATTAATCTTCTCATCACTCCTTATCACCCATCCCCTCCCACTTGTGACTGTATGACTGTAACTTTGTCGCTTGTGTCCTTATGATTTATATTGACTGTTTTGTAGTATGATTTGATTGCTTATTGTACCCTATGATTATCATTAAGTGTTGTGCCTTATGATTCTTGACTCTTGACGAATGTATTTTTTCTTTTATGTACACTGAGAGCATTTGCACCAAGACAAATTCCTTGTGTATCCAATCACACTTGGCCAATAAAGAATTCTATTCTATTCTATTCTATTCTATTCTGGAATTTAAGCCTACAAATCTTAAAAGTTGCCAAATTTGGAAACCCCTGATCTAGGCTAAGGTGAATTGTAGCTGTCAGTAAAGATGTCCTGATTGCATAAAGGTGAATAAAGGTGCTAAAGAAATAAAAATAAAAAACCTATGACTGACTGCTACATGTTACTGGCTTTGTGGAAAGATAATAGGGTTTCCAATTGCGGAAAATTATAAACACATATCCTTCTAAAATTTCAAATTCAGATCATATAAAGTATATATCCTTGATGAATCCTTGTAATTAGTGCTAATTACTTTTCAAATGCCCCATATAATTAACTCATCTACATTCAAAACAAATCCCCAGAATGAATTAAAACAGCCAGAAATGTTGAGATAAAAGACAATGCATGGCAAAATATAAATAAATCTGTTTTTCCTGCTTGCAAAAAAAAATTCATATAACTACATAGCTGACACACAATCTCTAATACTGATGAGAAACTAATTTCTTTAGAGGAAACAGGCGTGCTTGAAATTCAGGTTTTCTTCTTGTCATTTGTCTTGTAAGACAACTATTTCAGACATATTCAAAATATGAAGCAAGAATGGCATTGCAGAGACATGGTAACTCATTTCTCAAAGGCAAAGCTAACACTTAAATGTGTATGCCCATGATGAATTATTATCTGGGAGACATATATTATTGAATCAAAATTTCTACAAATGGATCCATCAACAAACACATTAACTTAAAGCCATCACATGAACTTATAAGAAACTGGACCATCCAAACAACCAATCAGCAACAGAACCAATCACCTCCTCACTGGATGAATTTCACACTACACAGTCATGCGACCCACTGACCACAATGTCAACTCATAAAATATTTCTATGGTTGTTTCAGAGTTGCCATCAGAAAGGAGCGGGAAAGGGTTTTGAAAGAATAGTGCGGCAGCTTGGAAATCGGAAGTGCATTCCGTACATAGTTTTTCAGAGAGAGTAACTAGGTGACTGAAGTTTCTGTTGCACAAAAATCTAACTGAGAATTGCTGAGGTGAAGGTTAAAAAGAAGCAGAGGTGGTATTCTCATTTCTGGAGAACCGTAACGGAAATTTTGAGTAGTTCAGAGAACCGCAAATACCATCTCTGACGGAGATTTTACAGTATCCTTCCCTGCCACGCCCACCAAGCCACACCCACAGAACCAGTAGTAAAAAAAATTGAATCCCATCACTGAAAAGAAGCATATAAACTATCATGGCTGCCATTCTGCTACCCAAGCATTGCAAGTTGACAGCCTGACATGAGCAATGGGGAGAGGGAAATGAGGACCTGAATGTAGGCAGGAATTAGGGGAGGGATGGAAACGAAGCTGTGCTGGCCCAAAACGTGAGAAACACCAGCCAGCCCAAGATCAGCCATTGGTATTCAGAGCTGGAAAGTCCACGAACTGAGGGTCTGTTACCCAAACAATATCCAAGCACCCAATTGGACATCAATTGATAACAGGGGGATGGCCAGAGGAAAAGAAAATCATTTTCATGTATGATTTGCATGCAAAAATACCAGATCCAGCTTTGCTACTTCTGTAACCAGTTAAGCTTTAGTAAAATATACTGTTGGTGAAACCAGGGGCCAAGAGTCTTTCCTTGCTAGATGACCGAGTGGGACGGTTGACATAAACTAAGGGCATTTGCTTATGATTTGGAAATCCCTTTGGCAAAAATAGAACTATTAATGGAAAAAATAAAGGAATTTGGTGATTGGCTTACTAACAATAAAAAATGAAGACAATAAAAATATGAAGATAGAAGTTGGAAAAGAACTGACTGTTAAAACTGGTTTTCTGATTGAAAAAAATATCTGGGTATTACTCTAACCAACATGAAATCCCATTCTTGGGCTTTGCCCCTCTCCTGTTGGTAAGGCACCATAGCAACACACTAGCATTTCACAGTCTTTTCAGCACCAATCTTTGAATTGATTAAAATGATGGCAATTTTAAAAAAAAAACATGAGTAAACACAGCATAGAAAGAAAGCCACCACTGATTCAGGGCTACATTTTGCAGACTTTACCTTTCAACTGAAGAGAACACAGCTTGAATATGGAGTATTCAGTGTTTTGAAGTTGGCTGTGATTAAGGCAACTGTAGATCAGCTTAGTTCAATATCTGGAACTGTATTTTCTATGTGTGGATTTGATCATAGTTTATTTATTGCATTACAAAAGAGTGAGAGCAATCAAAGATTTGTGCTGGCTGTCTTGAATTTACAGTAAAATCGTGTTGCTAGGCATTACAGTATAGTCATACTTTATGTAATACAATTAACCAGAACTGAAAATTGTTCCTACCAATACCTGCTGCTTCAATGCCAGATGAAGGGAAGAAAAAACTTCCTTTGAGTTGAGCTTGACTCATTTGATTTTGTGAGCATGTCTGTGCAATTTTCTTGGCAACAGGAACAAAAGAGATTGCCATTGCTTTCTTCCAGGATATTTTCTGACATCTCAGTCTAGCCTACAGCACTGCTAGAGACAGCTTAATCAATAGAATAATATGTTTTGTTTGGTAGCTAGTGTACGGTTTTGTAAAAAGAAAGCTGATCATATCCAAGATACTTTATGCCTGTCATAATAAATATTCTCTTGCTGCTGCTTCTATGTCTTGGAAATCATGGAGAAATGTCATTTCCAATGTTTATAAAGATTGACAGGAAAGATGATTTTAATCTGCATTGGCAGAAAGATACAATTGTGTTTCCAATAGTATGTGTCAGAAATTCAAGGCAATAGTCAGCAAGAGAGCCTCATTCCTTAATCATTATCTACTTCAAACATAAGGCTGCCACTGAGTTCAGGTATCAGATGGAATTGCACTGCTTCATAGTACTGAAAGCTACTTGAAAAAAATCTCAGGTTTATAGATCAAAGAGTTGCACTCCTGAGGACAAAATGCATTTTTTATTTGCAGTCTCCTATCTCCATAGAGATTTGAGAGGAGATGAAATGAGGTGGGAGACAAGACAGAAAGATAGAAGTCTGACCACCTCCACAAGGAGAATGACATGGGGAATGCAAAGAGAAAAGGCAAAACCTACCTGGATATTGTTGTTCTTCCAGCCAAGGAGAACAACCCCATCTGATGAGTGAATGTGAATATACATGTCCCAGGGTAAAACACTACAGTGAACAAGGACACACATTTTGCAGCTAAGATTGTTGGATGAGCAGGCACAAAACAGCCAGGGAATTTATTTATTTATTTATTTATTTATTTATTTATTTATTTATTTATATTTGGATTTATATGCCCTCATCTCCGGGGACTGGGGTGGCTTACACAAAACATAGATACAATATATAAACAATTTACCCAATCCAAATAATCATAAAATATTAAAACATCCCAAAATTAAAATCCCCAACCCCGCTCAATCCAGGCCATCCTGTAAAAACAGCCAGGTCTTTAGATCACGACGGAAGGAGCCCAGGTCAGGGGCCAGACGTAGCTCCAGGGGTAGTTGGTTCCAAAGGGTGGGCGCCCCCACAGAGAAGGCCCTCCCCCAGGGGACCACCAACCGACATTGTCTCGCCGACGGCACCCCCAGGAGGGCCTGCCTGTGGGAGCGTACTGGGCAATTGGACCTCGATGCTGGTAGGAGGTGCTCCTGCAAGTACCCTGGACCCAAACCATGCAGGGCTTTATAGGTTAACACCTATAATTGATTGAAGCCTGAGAAATAGGCCCCTCATCAGTCAACAGGAGTGCTGATTCACCACCAATTTATCAAGTACTTAGAAGGCAAGGGCTGAGCAGCACAAGCAAACAGCCAATGACTTAAAAGTCAGCCATCAACACACCCCAATCAGTATCTAAAAAGCTACATACAACAGGACTGTATAAATTCCACACAGAGAACAGCACACACTCTACTAGAGAGAAGTTCCATGAAGATGGGCTGAAACCTTGTGTGAGATATAAGACCCCAATAAATTTTTACTCACACGAAGACAAGTCTGGTACAAAATTTCAAAGGTTTAATTGAAGAAAAATAGAAAGCAGTTGCAAGCACAGCCTCTAAGTTCCCTCCCAAGTGGATTGAGTACAAGGAGAGCAAAATTCCATATTCAAACAATACCCTGCACAAAACACACGCCCTAAGAGGCCCTCCCTACACCCCCTTTAGGTTCTACATTTTAAGAAGAGATTACTATAAGCTTAAGGGTCAACATCACGTTGTTTCCTGTGTCTCAGTGTCTTATCTGGTCTCACTGCTGGGCTTTACCTTGGGAAGATGTTCCTTATCTTATTTACTTGTTGTCTAGCCTGGGCAGATCTTCCTATTTTCCTAGAAGTTTATAATAATGCATCACGTACTTGTAACTGAACACATTTTAGGTTTTAGGGTGGGGTTCTATATGTAAAAAGAAAATTAACAGAAAGACCCTGACTTAATCATACTGTTGAAAGAAATATCCTTCTGGGTTCAGTTCCAAGTGGGTAAAAAGACACAGGAAACATGGAGGCTGCTTGGAAAGTTTAATGGTGAACAGGACCACATGGTCTGGAGCTCCAGAGAAAGATGATCACATGCTTGAAGGAGAAGATCAAGAAAAAAAAGGGCTGAGGTGCTGAGAGTATCTGGGTTTTATAACCTTTGTTGGGATTGAATTGAAGCTTGTTTCTAATTGGTTGTCAGACTCCCATGAGGGGCAACTCTGTAGGCTGTCCTGAGTTCCAAGCTTGGTTGACCCTTGCTGGATGATCTATGCCCTTAAAAGGGCTTTTGGCAATTGCTATAGCTTTACCTGGAGACCTTTCTTATGTAAAGTATTCTGGCTCAGGCCTTAATGGCCCACCCATTAACAAAGGTGGGGGTGAGATTCTGCTTCTGGGGTTCTACTCTTTTTAGAAGAAATATTCTGCCATTTAAATATCTACCAGAATACTTCATTTTTCTAGGAGAGTTGGGTGCCAACTTCCTACAATACTTAAAATCCTATTATAATAGAGTAACTTATAATATTTTTCTCTCACTTGGAAGACAAAAATCGCTGGTTCTAGTGACTGACTCAGATTGGACCCAGTCTGAGATTAAGGGCCTCATTCTGATCATAGAAAAATATTTAGAGGGTGTTTGCTGTGGAATACTGGCACCGGCAAAGCTACCACTGAGTAAAGCAATCCTTTTCTCTCCCTCTTTTCTCAGTTTTTAATTCATCCATTCCCCTATCTCACACACAAAATCCAATCATCCATTCACACACACACACACATAAAGAGAGAGAGCTACATCCAGATGTAAAGACAAAAAGAAAGAAAAGTAATAGTTAGAAAGCGATAAGTAATTGAAGTTCTATATACATAGATTTGTTTAATATTAATATTAACATTTTCCCCTATGCCATCACTCTCTTAAACAACTAATTCCCACAGCACTGTCTTATGCCCTGAGATATCAAACCACCTAGTAGGGCTATTATTATTATTATCCTTCTCATCCTTCCTATTGCCTATTTTCTTAGCTTCTTATGACAATAACTTTGTTGTTTGTATCTTAGGATTTATGTTGATTGCTTTTATTAGTATCCTATTATGATTTATGTTGATTGCTTATTTAGTATCCTATGACTATCACTGCATGTTGTACAGTATCTTATGGTTTATGATGATTTATTTTATAATTGTGATCATGATTGATCACTTGTTGGTTGTATGTACACTGAGATCTTTATTCAATGGAGACAAATTTCTTATGTGTCCAATCACACTTGGCCAATAAAGAATTCTGTTCTGTTCCATTCCATTCTATATGATTTATCATGATTAATAAAATGGCTTTTTGTTTCAAGTCATTCCTTTTAACTTTATGTGCTACCTATGAAGCTTTTTGACCAACAACATCAGATTTGACTGATTATGTGCCATCAAGTTTCTCCATGATGATCAATCTATATCTGTCTCTAACCTGTCCTTTCAGAACTCTCAAGGCTGTACCCATCACCACTGTAACCACCCATCTTTCTTTTATTTATTTATTTATTTATTTATTTATTTATTTATTTATTTGATTAGTCAATTGCTTACAAAATAATAGGTATAAGTATAAACATAGTTATAAATACATGGATACATATAAGAAAATAAAAGAAACAATAGGACATGGACGGTAGGCACTTTGGTGCCCTTATGCACGCCCCCTACAGATCTCTTAGGAAAGGAGTGAGGTCAATAGTAGACAGTCTAAGGTTAAAGTTTTTGGGGTTTGGGGAAGAAACCACAGAGTCAGGTAGAGTATTCCAGACATTGTCCACTCTGTTGCTGAAGTCGTATTTCCTGCAATCAAGTTTTGGTGCGGTTAACCATGAGTTTGTATCTATTGTGTGCTCTTGTATTGTTATGGTTGAAGCTGAAGTGTTCATTGACAGGTAGGACATTGCAATGTATGATTTTATATACTATACTTAGTTCGGACCGAAGACGGCATAGTTCTAGATTTTCTAGGTCTAGAACCTCAAATCTGGTGGCATAAGGTATTCTGCAATGAGTAGAGGAGTGGAGAACTCTTCTTGTGAAATATTTCTGGACTTTCTCTACTGTGTTAATATCTGATACGTAATGTGGGTTCCAGACTGGTGAGCTGTATTCAATAGTATTGGTCTAGCAAATGTTTTGTATGCTCTAGTTAGTAGTGTGATATTACCAGAGAAAAAGCTATGTAGGATTAGGTTAACAACTCTTAATGTCTTTTTGGCTATGTAGTTACAGTGGGCTCTAGCACTTAGATCATTAGAGATGAGTACTCCAAGGTCCTTGACAGAGTTTGGATCATCAACAAGGTCTTGACTATTCAGCTTGTATTTTATTTTCTGATTTTTTTTGCCAATATGTAAGACAGAGCATTTATTTGTTGAGATTTGAAGTTGCCATTTGTTTGACCGCTGGTTACCCTCCTCTTCTTTTTCCTTCCACCATTAGAGCTGTTTCCAGAGAGCTTGATGTTCACATAATTCCCCTGAAATAGGATAATTTGATCCTGGTCATTTGTGCCTTGAGTGAGAACTCCAAGTTGATTTGTTTGATGATCCATTGACTTGTTCTCTTGGCTGTCCATGATCTCAAAGTAGCATGACAGAAATTATTCCTCTGGTTGAATTAGGATCACATGAAGAAATGCTTTTCCTTTCTTCAGTGTTCTGATGCAGAACTCAAGGTTCCCTCATGGCTTTCACTCAAGTCCAGGAAAGTGACGGAGCTTTCATAGAATTCTGAAGATTCATGAATTCATGAAGATCCATGAAGATCCATGAATCATGAATTCTGCATATCCATTTCTGGGTGACCACCTATAAAAGTAATACAATGTAATGTCCAATCACAAATTAGATTATTCCCCATGCTTCTTTTAAAAAAATCTATTACTGCTATAAACAAAGGATGCTTGTGACAACATCTTTGTAAACTTCTCAAAAGATAGTGGTACTGTTCACCTGTTCTGGACATCATGACACTTTTAATTCTTCAGTTATTCTTTCAGCATCTCTCTGCTGAATGCTTTGGCTATATCAAATTATTTCAACTGAATGTCATTAAAATCAACTAATAATGCAGTTGTTATCTTAAATGATGGCATGATAACGATACTATAATCATTTAGATCCATAGCATAACTATGAAAAAAATAATCTTAAAATTTGGTTAAGAATATATGTCTTATTGTCCAAATGTTAAACAGATCTGACCATACTGGGCATTTAGGAAAATCAGCTAAGCTACTTCATTTTTTTCTTGAATAGATTAGAGTCTGTGATAAAGATGAATAAATTTCCAGTTGTTATAAGCAGTGTTGGAAGTCTATCCTAAAATTCTATGCTTCTATTGGTTGAAAATTCTTTTCCCATTCCCTATGTAATTGGTACTGTTGACCAATCTGCAACTGAGTTCTTGCACACATGGTTTTCCTTAATCTAAATAAATCCTCTTTCAAACATGATCCCTTTGATAAATGTATGGCATCATGGTTATGGTTCCATATTGTTGACTTTCAAAATGGACAGGTTTCTTTCAAACATGCTTCTAGAGGTTCTGTTTCTTTGCAACAAACGTTACTTTGAATTAATGGTTTCTGCCTCAATGCTTTCTATCATTGGGAATAGTACTGTCTGAGTTGGTTGTACCAGGGATACCCATGTCAACCACTGGAACACTGGGCCCTCTTGGTAATATTGTAACCAGGGTATCCACTAAGTAATGATGTAATAAAATCCATTGTTACCTGCGTAGGTTAGTGGAGGTCTTTTCTTTAGCACATTTCAGTGAGGCAAAAACTGGTGCATCACAAAGAGAAGCCTGTAACCCTGGTTCTAACCATGTACATTTGTAAGTAGATTATCTCAGTTTGTCAAATAATTCATAAGCCTCCATTAACTTTTCAGAGCTTGTCTGTCACAAGTCACATCCATAGCCCACACTGTTTCTGTGGTCCTGATTTGTCATTCATTCTGGAATGAATGGAATCCATTCTGTAATCCGGATTTATTTATTTTAAATATGTGATCCTATTTGTCATCTATCAGATAAGTGAAATATTAAAAAATTATCAAATGTGATTTGTTTATATGTGAAATCAAGGGCAACTTTCCATAGTACATGCAATTTGAACCTCTAGACTGGGAGCAAGAGATTTCTGATGTCAAATGTTGAAATAGTGAAGAATTATTATTTAAAAGTTATGATCATACATGATGACTACTCTTTTTTCATATGCATATGTTTGTCATGAAGAAAATCTGTGGTCACTAGAAATAAAAACTATGACACCTCAATCAATCAATCAATCAATCAAATGTGTATACTCTCTATTCAAAATAAATGGATGGAAGTTATCCATCTCATTTTCCATTGTGTAAGTAAAAATTTCTTGGGCCTTTTTTGTAGAAATATCACTGGGCAGGTCCTAAATTTCTTGTTACTGTAGGGGAATTTTAATTAGAGTTCTTGAAGAAAATTGATTAATTCTTTATGCATCACACACACACACACACACACACACACCCCTACACATTATTACAATAAAATAGATGTTATTAAAATAATTATCAATTGTGATTATAGAATTAGAATAAAGCAAATACTATAGAAACACTGCTATGAATTGTACAGGTGAATCATCACAATATTTTGAGCAAAAGCAAAAAGCCATGAACTTTGGGAGTAATTTTATTTCTGGCTTTTCAGACAACAACATTTTCATTTCTTATTATTGTATTCAGGTAGTCCTTGACTTACAACAGTTCATTTAGTGACAGTTCAAAGTTATAATGGCACCGAAAAAAGTGACTTACGACCATTTTTCACAGTTACAACCTTTACAGGATCCCGATGATCACGTGATCAAAACTCAGATGTTTGGCAACTGGTTCATACTTATGACCATTGCTGTATCCCAAGATCATGTGATCCCATTTTGCAATCTTCTGACAAGCATTCTCCTGATAATGGAGAAGCCAGATTCACTTAATAACTGAGGCAAGAAAGGTCATAAAATGTAGAAAAATTCATGTAAGAAATATCTCACTTAACAACAGAAAATGTTGGGCTCAATTGTCGGTGTAAGTCGAGGACAAAACCTGTAGCGAACAAGTTTTTATGAGATCCTTATTTGAGGGATTTTGTTTCCACAGGGTTCAGCTGAAAACTCTCCTCATCCAACTCAGCATGCTTTGGCCAAGAATAATTTTAGAAGTTCTTCTGAGAGGCAACTTCACGATATTTCTTTCTCTCCTAGAGCAGCTATGGTGATAAAAGAAAAAATAAAGAAGACCAATGGCCCACATGTGAGGCTGAACATGGCCTTTGCCAGTGAACCACATTTTATCTGCTTTGATAAAGCCACACAGACCTCCTCTGGGGACACATTAGATGGGCCACTCCAGGTGAAGGCAAATCCACATACAGTTCACATATTTGTGCCAGAAAAAGAAAAATACTATGTGCAGAACACAAGAAACAGACTACAAGAGAAATGTCCCACTGTCCAGTCAGGGTTGGAGCTTGAGAACTTCCTTCTGGAGGAAAAACACAAAACAGGGATTGCAGATATGGAACATCATGAGAGCATCTCCTTGACTCCGATTACAGAAGAATGTAATGAGGTACAATCAATCTATGAATCAGAAGACTATTAATCCCAAAAGTCTTCTGCTTATGCTCCAATCCTTCATAGTTATAGCTACTATGCAGTGGTGGAAGTATATACTTTCCCAATACAGCCACTGAAAAATATTAATAAAATTCAAATGAAGTCAAATATTATTTTAATCTATGTCAATCCATTTTTTTAAAGACCCCCATCTATGTTTTGGAATATGGCTTCTAGTAGGCTGCTCAAAGACTAAATTTGGTTCTTGACAAACTTATACACATATATTGCCCTGAGGCACAGTTTTCAATTTCATTTAATTTCATGTTTGATGGCCATATACAGTATGTACACTTCAACTAGCATTCCCCAGTTTTCTGCCCTCCAGCCATGTTGGAATTCAACTTCCATCTTTGTGGTCATACTGGTTAGGCATTATGAGAATTGAAGTCTCATACAGCTTTCAAACTTTATATTGGAGATGTCAACTAAAAAATACTTTTTTAGTCTTTTTAGTTGCCAGCAGAAAGGGAGTGGGGAAAACAGGGCATTCCTTAAATGCTTCAGATAATTGCTTTGACAGCCGAAGCTGTTGGCATGCAGGATTATTACTGGAGAGCATGATTGATGACTCTTGGCTATGGATGTGTCTCATTGGAGAATATACATCCAGGGGGGTGCGGGTAAGATCAGGGTCAAGGGTGAAATGAATAATGTGTCAGAGTCAGCTGCAACCAAGAAACGCTGACATGTTCACTCCTAATAAATCATTTTTTTTACTCTGAAAGATGTGGCTAGATTTAATGGGGGTGCATATCAGAACCTTGACAGCCAGCCGACTCTTGACAGGAGAACCTAGGAGTAGACATAATGTTATGGTCCAGAGCTAATGCTTAGAGTGACTTGTCCTAGACTTCTCCATGCAGCACTGAGTAAAATTTAATAAAAGCACAAACTGGCTCTGCCACTTGCTTAAGAATTGCAGATAGTTACACTTGATCTCCAGTTATAAATAAGTGTCCTATGGTGGCCTCTTCTCTGTCTCTTTCAGGAACCTCTCAAAACTGATCCAACAGCCACCGTTACTGGACAGATACTCTTGGCAGTGGCTAGCCTGCGGGACTCAGACAGAAACAATATCCAGGCAGCTGCAATTATGCTGAATTCTCTTTTAAAGAAAGAGAAGAACAAATTAAGGGGAAAGGTAAGACAAGTTGAGAATTTTGCAGGTCTCAATGTCAAGTTCTATGTCGATTTGATGCTCAGATTCACCCTGCAGGTGTCTTGAAATTAATCTTTGCCCTAGTACTGCTAGTTTAAATAGTAGCAAACTGATTTTCACTATGTTTCAATAGTAACCAACCTATTCTGATTTTTTTTTCAGTGGTATCTGCCACTATAAATGGCCATTACAAGTTGCTAATGGCATTATTATTTCTTTAAATCAAACACCATATTCGCTGTAATCAAAAACAATTTTGATTTGCTGAGCCATCTCTATAGTGATATTCATGAAATAGATGTTAAAGTGTTGGACCTGCCACAACTTTTTTTTTTTATTCATATTTATATCCCGCCCTTCTCCGAGACTCAGGGTGGCTTACAGTTTTGGGATACAACCCAATGCGCTCAGCAATAGCCTTCATTCCATTGTATATGCCTGCTTATTACTAAGCGGCATTTTTACAAAGTCAGCTTATTGCCCCCAACAATCTTGGGTCCTCACTTTACCTACCCCGAGAGGATGGAAGGCTGACACAACCTTGAGCCTGGTGGGATTCAAGCCTGCAATAATTACAGGCAGCTGGAGCTAAGTGCTAGGCTATTAACAGCCTGCACCACCAAGGCCCTTAAACCTCTAAATAAAACTATCTTTGGCTCAATTTATTGAGAAAGGTATAATTTATTAGAGATCAAGTGTATTGCAGTAATGCAAAGCCAGAATTGAAAATCGCACACCAAAATCCCTACATTCTACATTTCCCTCCCTTAACTGTCTCTCATTGCCCACCCCAGTATAATTAATCAAGTTCAGGCAAGATGTTTTCCTAATGGTCGGTCCAGAGGTGGTATTCAGCAGGTTCTGACCAGGTCTGGAGAACCGTGCAGAAATTTTGAGTAGTTTGGAGAACCAGCAAATACCACCTCTGAGTGGAGATTTTACAGTATCCTTCGCTTGCTACACCAAGCCACGCCCACAGAACCAGTAGTAAACAAATTTGAATCCCACCACTGCGTCAGTCCAAGTGTAGTTTGGAAAGCACCCCCTCTCCTTCTTTTACCTGGATGACCTTAAGGCAGCATCTGGAGGAGATACAGGACTTACTTTCATTTCCTGAAGCACCCCCCTTCCATTCATTCCCCCTCACCACAGTTAATGGCAGTCTCTTGCTGCATAGCAGCGAAGCGCAAGCAAGTATAAGATGGCCAGCTGACATTAAGGATGCCTTGATTATCAGTAAAAACTTCTTCTTTTTTTTTGAAAAAAAGTTTTATTGTTTTACAACAAACATACACAAAAGAAAACATATAATATGCCGGTAACTCAAAACTCCTTATACATCTTTTCCATTCTCATCTATAGATCATTTTTATATACTCTCATATATAACATATTCCATATTTTTAAATTAATGTATCTTATATCCCTTCTTATTATTACTTCAGGGCTATTCGGGGACAGACACATACTAACAAATATACTAAACACAAAAACAAAAATCTTTTTTGAGAACAGTGGCTACCGAACCCTCCCTTCTCTTTGCAACTAATTTTCAGTTATACACTTTCACTCATTTTTTATATTCTATCTCATTTATCATAACCATTTGTACTATTTCCTTTATTTTCCCCGACATTTTTCCAAACAATTATTAAAACACTTTTGTCTATCATGTTTACAATATCATACTTCTTAAAAAGCATCTTTTGCCCTTAATTATTACATCTGAGGATAGCACCCCATCTTTTTTACCAACTATTATTTAAACAATCTCCTTCAAAATCATTATCTCTATTAAGCCTTTATAGTGAAAAACAATAAGATTGTAAATATCTATAACCATTATAACAATTATAACAAAGGTGATTCTTTCTATTCAAATTTAATTTTATTCAAAATATTTCCATTTTAATCCCGTATTAAATCCATATCATATAGAAAAAAGACAAAACAAGAAAAAAGCTCTAAATTTCATTTCTAATATAATCATATATCTCAGATACTCTTATGAGTTCCTTTAAGTCACCCTAATCTAATTACGTTAACCATTATCTCGATATCCTCCTAGATAAATAAATTCTTTATACTTAGTATATTTCTCTTGCTTCTGTATATCTTGCTTCCATTTACAACTTTCTTTTGTACTCCACCCCCCTTTCTTCTCCCTTCCCTTTCTATTCTTTCTATTCCTTTCCTGCCTGGTTTCCCTTCAGAAGTCCTATCCTTTGGCTCCTTATAACATTAAAATCAAGCTTTTTTAATGTTAATTCAAGTTTTAAATTCTTAGCTCTCGTCTCTCTTTTCCCCTTTTCCCCTTATGCTTTTCTTAATTACACCAGCCGTTTCTGGATCCTTTAAGATGGCATCCTCTTCTTTGTTCCGCCCTTCTTGCTCAGCCGACATTTCCTGTTGTTTTATATATTTCAGGACCTCCATTTTTACCCATTGTAACTCTTCTTTAATTTGTATAAGTAGCGTTTAACTTCTCCCGAGCTGATGACATTCTTGAGAGGTTTTCCTTTTAAAACAACCCCAGTTAGTTTTAGTCCACTTAAAATCCTCTATGTGAAAAGCCAAAATCCTCTAAATATCCAAGGTTATCTTTTACTTCTTTGCTCCTTTCGCTTCTCCGGGGATGCAACAATGTTTCAATTGTAATGTGTCTTTTTCCAAATTATGTTACAAATCCACTCTTAATCCTTTTAAGTCCGGGTGGTATCCTCAGTTCCAAATAACACCCTACTTTCACTTTGTTTTTCTTTTCCCCTTCCTCTATCTGCTTCCTTTTTTTTCTTTATATACAAAGTTCTTTAAAATTCCAAAAGTTCTTCTTTACTTGGCACTTTATTTTCAGCTTATAAAAAGCCTATTAATCTTAGTATCCAAGCAAGTTAATGACCATCTCATAGGCTTGTCTTTTTCTCTTATCTTTCCAAGCTGTCTGCATCAAAGAAGGAAAAAAAAATTTTTTTTAACCAAATTTTATTCAATTTTTAACAATTTTTTAAAACAGCTCTTTTCAGTAGACAGCATGTTCCCGAGTCATCACTTTTACATGCAAATGTGACAGTAGATCTATATTCCTTTTAAACATTTGACTTCACTTCTATTCCATTTTAGCGGACAAAGGGTCAAAAAAATTAATCCTAATCTCAAATCTTAATCTCATTCTGTATAGCCCCCAGTTCATTTCGAGTTAATTGCAAATATACATATATATTTTAAAAGCTTCATGTATAAATCTTACAAATAACAATATATTTGCCCATCATATTAAAGATAAAGTTCATCCATGTCTAACCTTTAATTATCTTCACATTGTTAATACTCTTTTATCATTTACAGAATTCTTTTGTCCGTCAGATTTGCCCTTTCATCACATATTCTCACCATAATTCTAAATCCATACCCATGTTAACACTAAAAGAATGAAAAAGAAACCTAGACTTGCACCCTTTTACTACTTTGAAAGTGACACCTCAGTGGTTAATATAGTAACATAATCATAGTCATTCCCTTCAAAACGAAAGATAGAGAAAAAGAAAAAGAAAATGGAAAAAGCTCCTTACAATATATCTCTAATCGGTTGGGTTCTGCAACACATATCCCCCCTAAAATTTATTTATGGTTCCAAAATAATAATAAAAATAACTAATCTTGGTTATTGACAAATCCCATTTTACGCACTTTCTAAAATCATTTCAATTAATTCAATTCATCTAATCATCATTTAGCTTTCTTTTGTAGATAAGAAATGAAAAAATGTGACCTTTACCAGTAAAATTGTCAGTAACCCCTATTGTTTTACACTTTTATAATTACAATAGATTCTTATTACCATTTCTTCATGCAGAACCCCCCTTTTAAATACGTCAGCCATTGTCTCTATGCAAACAAGTTTCTCTCTTTGTTATGTAATTCCCGTATCTCTCTATCTTTTGTTCTTGTTTCTTGTTCCTTCTCCTCTCTTTTATCCCGCTATCCCCCTTCTCTATCCAGTTTGAATCCCTCTCTGACTTTTCACTTTCTAGCGCCGCTTCTTTAGAAATCTTCCTTTTTAAAACAAAAGTTACTATTCACTTTAGGGCACTTCAAGTAGATGTTTTCCAGCTCCAGCCCGATCCGCTACACTTTCTCCCAGCAACTTCCTCCTGCATGTTCTTGTCCGCTTGAGCACTTCTTCAGGTTGGCCATTTCTGACCACCGCTTTGCCGCCTTTGGGGAAGGGAAAAATCGACTGGGGGGGAGAGATGCGGCTCTCCTCTGCCCCGCCGACAGCTCCCCCTTCTTCACCACCTCTACGGGGTGGTTTTAACCCCAGAGCCAGCTGGCTCGGGGTCTTCCAGCGGTAAGCACAGACCAAAACCGCGCACAATCGCGGATTTCGCGCCCGTCCTCGAAGCCACTCAAACCGGATCAGCCCAGTAAAAACTTCTTCATCATCAGAAATACCTATAATTCTGAATTCTCTAGATGAAGCTGGATGCAATTTTGTCCTCCAACACTGAGAATTCTAGAAACAAAAGAATATTTTTCCATCTGACATTACATGGGAATTCACCTGTAATCTGTATTCTGAAATACATGTGTCCAAAGATGACCAATTGCAATATTATTCCAAAGCAACAGGATTCTTTGTTTTTTGGACATGTCATTCATACTGCTCAATCCTAACATGATGGAGATAGTCCTTCACTGGGAAAAGTTGTTTTATAATATTTAAAGTTCTAAATAAGTGTTCCCTAGGAGAAGTGCTCTGAAAATTTTGTTGTGACTTCAGTCAACACACTTTTCAATTAATAGGGTGCACTTCATCTTTGAGAAAATCCAATACATTATAATCCAGTTTTGGTCCATATTTTTTTGCTTCCTGATGAAGACTTCCTTTTGAAAATCTAGACAACAAAAGGACCATCTTTTCTAAGAAGAACCTGTCTTATCAAGATGCTCAGTACTACAACTGAATGAAAAACTGCTGGTGACCTACCACTGCACCATAGAGAGTATCTTAACTTACTGCACCTCTGTATGGTTTGCCAATTGCACAGTGGCAGATAGCACAGCACTCCAGAGGGTTAACGTCATTGCCCAGAAGATCATTGGTTGCCTTCTCCCCTCTTTGGAAGAGATTTATAGCTCCTGCTGCCTTAAGAAAGTTCAAAACATTCTCAAAGATCCATCTCATCCTGGGCACCCTTTTTTTGAACTATTACCATCTGGCAGATGGTACAGAATAATAAAAACAAGGACAAATAGGCTGAAAAACAGCTTCTATCCCAGGGCAGTAGTTCTGTTGAATTCTACTGTATAGTGCAATGATGGTATGGTGTCGAGAGTTTTCAGTTCAATGTGTGGAGTGTGAAGGATGTGTGTTTGTGTTTATTTTCATGGTCATAATGTGCACTGAAGATGGTATTTGATTTTGTTGTACAAGGTGCCATGACAATAAAGTAAACTAAACTACTACATTCATATTTGAATGAATAAATTATGTCAAGCACTAGAAACTCAAGAAAATACAACCCATGACAATCTCTTTTTTTCTCCTTTCTAGGTGCCAGAAATCATAGATATTATTTATTTCCACTTGAATGCTATCCAGGATCGCAGTGCAAGAGAAGCAGCAATAGGAGCTGTTTGCCTGCTGGTTGAAGCACACACAGATGAGGCCATCTCAAGTCTTCTAAGGCTCTCACTCTTTTGTGACAGGTTGGTCTAGTGGTTAAAGAGCTGGGCTAGGAGTGAGGAAATCTGAGTTCTGTTCCTGTGTTAAGCATAAAGAAATCTGGGGGGAACTTTCAGCCAGTCATTTTCAAAAATCCCTAGGAAGAAGGCAATGGCAATCTACTTCTACAAATGTTGGCCAGAAAACTTCAAAGACTTTTCCATGTAGTCACCAGAAGTAAAAAATCACCTCAAAGCAGAGGTGGGTATTCAGCAGGTTCTGACCAGTTCTGGAGAACCGGTAGTGGAAATTTTGAGTAGTTCGGAGAACCGGCAAATGCCACCTCTGACTGGAGATTTTACAGCATCCTTCCCCTGCCACGCCCACCAAGCCACACCCACAGAACCGGTAGTAAAAAAAATTTGAATCCTACCACTGCCTCAAAGGCACTTGGGGGAAAAAAAGAGCGGCAGGCTAATTATTATGACAAGTATGGGAAAAACAGGCTTTCTTCTACTAAAGAGTTGGGCTGATAACAATACCAGTGACCCCACCATTTTGAATTCTCTGCCATACGCACATTTATTCCTGGAATACTGTGGATAAATGTACTCATTTGTCTCTTATTTATTGGGTTACTGATGGTTCACTTCAACTGTTGAATTGACAGCGGGGGGGTGCTAATGCAATTGTCAGTGTCTATTTTTCAGTATCAGTGGACACAAAATCAAAATACAAGGGTTCATTCAAATCTATGAGCTTGGGGGATGTACTTATGACAACACAAACCAGTTAGTCTGCAGAGCCCTCATAATTTATCAGCACTACCCAGACAAAAATGAGCATAAAATACAGGAAGTTGCTTTATGTCATAATCACACACACACCCACAATTACTAACAATGGCTTTTGAGAGATTTCAGTAGGGATCTTTTCCATGCCTACCTGAAAATGTCAAGGACTGAGTTTGGAATTCTTGGAATGCAAAAGAAGATTATGCCAAAAGTGAACATTATTTTTTGAGTTCATCAGATAGATTGTACTGTAAGAATTTCATCTTCTGAAGAATTCCATGTTCAGTCTTGGACTATATTCTAATGGGCGATTTAGAGCATTTTCTGGAATCACCCTACTTTTCTTGTGCCAACAAAACAGTAAAACAGACAAGCTTTAGGTTGGCACAACAATGGTTAGACAATCAGTGGTGGGATTCAAAAACTTTTACCACCGGTTCGGTGGGTGTGGCTTGGTGGGCACGTGCACAGCAAACACGCACTTTGCGCAGGTGCAGAGGCATTCCAACTCACTTCCTGCAAGCCTGCACTCTCCGGTCACTCGGCAGCTGCCGGCACACTCTTGCCAAAAGCAACTGTGCTTCAAAAGCAGAGGATAAAGGTGAGTATAGGAGCCGAATGGGTGGGTGGGCGGGCCCAACAGCAGAGCAGCGGAGAGAGCTGGCTCAGTCTCTGCTGCTCATTGCCGCCGGCTCCACAGAACCGGGCCAAACCGTAGCATACCACCACTGTAGACAATGCTATAAATCATTAGTTGGAATATAGAGTAGCCATAAATAAGAAGAACACAGCAATTTTCCAAAGCAAGTTGCTGAAAACATAAATTTGAAGTGCATAATCTAAGAATTAATCCCCTGTTCTCACCTCTGGATAAACTTGAATTTGGTTACATGACATAAAACTAAATTGGGGGCAAACTGCATCACAATGCAGGTTTCTGAGACTGTTGCTTTCAAGATGCTACATTATAAGATTGCCTCCTGGAGACCCAGCCACACAAATTGTTCAGTGAAGACGAAATATTGACTTTATTGATACAAAGAATTTTATGTTATTTGTCTCTTGCATTACTCAGCTGAACTTTCATGACCCTTCAGTGAATGCTTCAGCAGCATGGAGTGTACTTTCTTTGCCGTTCCAATTATTAAAAAGATGAAGCAGGGACCAATTCACAAATGTGTCAGGAGAAGAATGCTGGGAACAACAAAGCAAACTGGGCGAGTGAAAGGCAGCATCTGAACTGACTTGTACAACCTGGACCTGTGGTTACTGAAGACGACAGTGTCTCAGTTTGGGTGAAAAACAGTGACAAGCTGCTCCTTTAAAATACTGTTCTAACCTTCATAGTTTAAAAAGCAAGTCACATATATATCCTCTGTAATCTTTAATAGCCAATTGTTTTCCAGGTGTGCAGGAAGTTCCTCCTTTTGTCTGTATTTGTGCCCATATTTTCATTTCAATAAGTCCGTCTCTCTGTCTTTCTCTAAAACACACACATACACAATTTATCCCAAATGTCTGTGGAGATTCTCAGTCATCCAGGTCATGGTTGTCCCAAATATGATTTTTCAAGAGGCAACTGGACATTCTTGTTTTTCTTTGAAGACATTTCACTTGTTATCACTTGGATAAGAAGCAAAATGTCTTCAAAGAAAAACCAGAACATCCAGTTGCCTCTTGAAAAAGCAACTTTGGAACTTTACCCCAAACTAGGTTTGAAGAAGTAATCAGCAATGGCTTTTTTTTTAAACAAAAAATCTTCATGTGTTTTGTTTTCAATTTCAATTTTCAGACATGTTACTCAAATTTGGGAAGCCCTGGGCCAAGCTAAACAACCTGTCAGACTCCAGGTCCTTGCCAAACTCCTTGAAGTCCTAAAAAGAAGACCCAGCCTCAACAGTGAGCCCCTGGGCTCAGACCTAAATTTCAAGGATAATAATACTTCCTTTTTCCCGCTGGCTGTGAGTTTCTTCCATGGTTACTTACTCATCTGAGAATCCAAATAATGAATGATACATATTTGGCAGATAAGCACCAGATTGTCTAGAATTTAGATACTGTGTTGATATGTATATTCTTTTCCCAGGCAACCAAGGCCCTGGGCATAATATTTAAGGACAAAAGGTGCAAAGTTCCTATGAATAGCTTTTACGTATCTGTGATAATTTTCCTGGTCATTCAGCTGCACTACTTGGTGAGCTCTTTAGATGATGACTATGGGCAGGAGGAGATCCTGAAAACATCGCACTACATAAGGTAACTAGTGGGATACAAAACAGGTAATAATGATGTTAGGTATTACATAATAAACTTTTTTTATTTCTTAAGGACAGAGACTTGTAGAGATATTGATGCTTGTGTACATCAGCGAATGTGCACAATGAGAGAAATTAAAATGTTCTCCTAGAAAATTCCTTAACCTTGAAAGAATGATTGTCACATGTTGTGACTTGAAAGAATGATTGTCACATGTTGTGACTTGAAAGAATGATTGTCACATGTTGTGACTAATCATCAATTATGGATGAACATTCAGTACATTGAGAAGTAAGTTTCAGTAGATTCAGAAGCATTTAGTATCAAGGTTGAAGCTTGATCAAGACCTTAATCATACTTCTACAAATCTGGTGAGCTGGAAGGAAACTGGAAAAAATGGAGAAAGGACAGAAAAGGGTGAGAGGCTTTTGGGGGGGCATTCATTCAGAAGTCTTCTGAACGTTTCTCCTAACCCTTCACATCTTCAGCGGTGGAACATTTTTGTTCTTCTTCAGAAGTCAGAGGACAAGGAAGAAAGAAGGGAGATAGCCTCTTTCCAGAATGTTTCTCCAATCTTCATTGAATATCTTTCTTCTCGTTTGATAAATTAATAGAACTCATCACTTCCACAACACTGGCTGAACAGAGATGACATGATCTTCTAATATCATTAGATTTATAGCATTCAAAATGGCATTTTATTAATGGGATATATGGTATTTCACCATTTACAAATGTGGGGGGGAGGGAGGGAGGGAGAGTGAGAGGGGGAGAATACACAAAGATCTTGAAGCAAGAATAGTTTTTTGTGCAAACGTTGGCAGCTTGAACATGTCTGGACTTCAACTTCAGAATTCCCCAGCCAGCATTCTGTGCTAGTCTATAAAAATCAGGATACTGGTGCTATTTAAACACTAAATGTGTGTGAACACACACACACACACACACATGCATACCACCAAAAATGTAAAAACATACTAAAAACCTATTTTGTTGGTTCATATGGATGAACATTCAATACATTGAGAAGTAAGTTCCAGTAGATTCAGAAGCATTTAGTATCAAGGTTGAAGCCAGACCTTAATCATACTTCTACAAATCTGGTTTCAGTAATTTCAGCACAGATGAGTGACTGTTCAAAACTTTTTACCAATTTTCTATGTGAGCAGAAGTGAAATGTCATTAAATATATGTGTCATCAAATATATGCATCATTAAATAGAAGGAATTTGTGTAATTATTAGCTGAACTAATTTTTTTTTAATTACATTTATATGCTGCCCTTCTCCGAAGACTCAGGGCGGCTTACAATTTTTTGGGATACAACCCAGTGTGCTCAGCAATAGCCTTCATTCCATTGTATATGCCTGCTTATTACTAAGCGGCATTTTTACAAAGTCAGCTTATTGCCCCCAACAATCTTGGGTCCTAATTGAATTTAAAGTGACTAAATGTGACTTTTCTTTGTTCATGGATCCATCTGCTTTTCTAGTGTGATCCCTGGATTACTACTCAAAGACCAAATGGGATCCTCAGTCCAAGAATAAAATGCATCCCTGATGTAGCAGTTTACTACCAACAGAAATGACAGGGATTTTCAGAAAAAAATAAGTTCTCATATAGACTGAGAATGTTATTCCATTTTCATATGTCTCCAAAATTATACTGGCTAACTAAGATTTTGCTTCTTGAACACTTTTGGGTGTATCTTATAAAATTTTAGTTGCTAATCACCCCTTTCCTCTCCTCCATAATTTACCCTTTCATATACAGTTTTATAAAAAATCTTGTGTTTTGCAATTTCTTCTTCTATTTTAAGTTTACTAATTTGGCCATAAACATTATTCGGGGTGAGACAGATTCAGACAGGAGAGAAAGAGAGAGATAATAGATAGATAGATAGATAGATAGATAGATAGATAGATAGATAGATAGACAGAACAGACAGACCGATGATAGAAAGATGATTGATAGATGAATGATGGATCGAGAGAGAGAGAGGGAGGGAGGGAGGGAGAGAGAGAGAGAGAGAGATCAAATACTAGTCAAATTCTTTTCTTGTCTTTAATTCAGCTGTACCATGGAAACTTTAAAAGCCTTGATTAAAAGGGAGAGGTCACAACAGACATGTTTTACGAGTCTCACAGAAAACTGGGAACTTCTATCTTCACCAGAGAATTACCTTGAAGGTGTTCTCCTCTTGGCCAGGTAGGGGGAAAGCTCATAGGGTGGGGAAAGTTCATGGCAGAGTTCACCATGACTGTGATATGTAATAATTTGATTAATGTCGTTCTTCTAGGGCTCTTGTCAAGCATCATCATGGGCTTGATTATGCTGTGTTCACCAAGGTGATACCATTTCTCCATCATGGGGATGATCAACAGAAACTAACAGCAATGGCCTTTTTCACTGCAGTAGGTTTATTTCTTCCTTCATGTAGCTGTTTGGGACAGATTAAGCATGAGCACTTAGGAGTAGATTTAGATTTGCAACTCTAGCTGGAAAATGACATACAAAACTCTGAGCATTCAGGGACATGGGGTGGGGGGAAGGTTTCCAAAAAGTTCAAGATTGTGGCCACAACCAATGCAACCCACACAAAAAGGAACAAGGCTCTGGGGGGAGGTATGACAATTCACTGTTGACATGCATTTATGGATCCATTTATTTGAACTTCATTTATGGCTGATGATTGATACATCAGTTACTACATCCCTGTTCCATCTAGCTAAAATCTGTAGGTCTTACCACCTGCCTATTTGACAAACTAATATTCTAATTTTCATCCCAGATAAACAGGGTGTGATAATGTTATAAAGAAAACGTTATAAGGGGAAAGCCCAAAATTCTGAATGGAATTCTTTTTCTTAAATCATCTCAAGATTATACACCAATATTTCTGTTGTCCTTTCTGTCCTGCAGCATTATATGGCCTTTTAAATTCTTCAACTAATAAATGAACAAACTCCTAATGCCTCACTTGCTGCTTTTCTCAGAGATCATAGATGTGTTAAAAATAGGCGTGGAAGAAAAAAAAAAAGAAGCGGGAAGGGTTAGGAAATCAGAGTTCCCTCCGGAGCATCCCAGAGAGGGCAAAAAGTCACGATGGTACTCATGACCATATAGCAAAGCTGCTAAACATGTCCTTCAATTGAGCAGTGGTGGTCACCATCTTGACTTTCTTGACCTCTTTCCCAAAAAATACAGCCCTGATTCCATCTTTATCTTTCCACAGCTAATGGGGGATAGGTGAAGTGCTGTGATTTTCTGCCACATATTTACTGATTTATGTTGTTCAGCTTCTTTCTTCTGAGTCTACTTATACAGTGCTACAAAAGCATTATATCTTGAGCTTATTAAAGAGTTGGCAGATTGATTCAAACCCAACTTACCGCTGGCTCAGTCTTCAGGGGATGGGGAATGTAATTCAGCATCTGCAAAACGTGAGTGACAATGTTTTTTTCCCCATCAGTGATTGAACCTGGTATATTATTTTCATGCTTGAAGAAAAGTTTAGTTTATGGATGAGATTAACATAATGAATAGATGACTTGTTTCTGAAGAAATGAAGCTAATTTGGTGCTGGAACCATTCAGCCAGGCAACTGTGAATAATGCCTTAGTTGCCTCTTTTCTTGAATATTGTAAGATTTCCTGTATGAAAATGCCTTGAAAAGACTTTGGCAACTTTAATATGTTCAGAACGTTGCAGCCAGTTTTCTTCTATGAGGGATATATAAAGCTGATATTATTACTTTTTGGGATCAACTGTATTGATTGAGCTATTTAATTCCAAGGACAATTCAAGCTACTGTTTTTAATCATTAAAACACTAAGTTTCTTTGAGACAGGTCACCAATCTCCTGCCTTAGAAGTGAGATTGAAAGTCCCTTTATTATAAATATCATAGGTAAATAAATAGTCCATCAAAGCACAATTTCTTACCTCTTCAAGTATTAATAAGGTGGCAAATGCATTTGCATTTTTGTAGCCTAGTTCTCAAGAAGTCCTTCTTTGCTGCCTACAATTTTGGGAAGAATTACATCTTAAACTTTCATGTCCTACAGAAAGGTTTTACTGTATTTAGCATACAAGTTGCTGATCTGTCCAGTAATAGTGTATCAAATTATATCAAATAGAAAAATACAAAAAGAAAGAAAGAAAGAACGAGTGTTGATGTCTTTTCAGAGGAAAGAACTCACATCCCTAATCCTGAGTATACTTCCTAACTTCAATGATTCTGATGAGAAGGTGACATTGACAGCTATTGAGGTCATAACCAAGGAGGTTGCACACCACAAAACTGTCAACCATGTACTTCTAAAGATTGTCAAACAGCTTCAGCCATTCTTGGTAGATGTAAGTTAGAAGATATTATTCATTCACATGAGACAGGCTTTTCAAACTGGGAGGATAAATAAAAAAATTTGGGAAATCTTGAAAAATATTTTCTTCTATTCTTCTTATAGGAGAAATAACCATAAGGATCTGGCATAAAGCATCTCCCTTTCTTCTCATTAATAAATTCAGTTATTTTATGCTACTTTTCCTTAGGAAGGAGCCTGAGAGAAAATAGCCTTAAAAAACTAGATCTTTGTTTTGCTTCCAAAGTTGATATTTACAAGTCTGATAGAAATTGAAGTATTTCCTTTCCTTCTGAAACTCCAGAGGAGGAACAATGTATGTTGTGCTGCAAATCAACTGTTCCAAGACATCTTGAAGACTTTGGACACAAAAGACAAATCCTCTATGCAGGATCAGGTTCTCAATAGTATTGTAACACTGATGCTAAATCTAGAAGATCCACATCTAGATGTGACAAAGGTAAACCAGGTTGTACATATTTGCACCCACCTGGTTCAAGGGAGGAGGAGGTGGAGGAGGAGGAGGAAGAGGAGGAGGAGGAGGAGGAGGAGGAGGAGGAGGATAGCAACACAAACACCATGAAATGATGACACAAACTATATGAACATTGTAAGATAGATGAACATTACATCCTTTGTGTTTTTGAGCAAAGACTTTGTGGTGTATCTGGCATCATTTCGCCTCTGCTCTATGAATGCCCACAACAGGGACAGAAGCAGAATGATATCAAGAAAGTCAAGATGTAACCACAACTGCATGATCACAGCCCATCAATTTTTATATGTAACACAAGTAAAAAAAAATGGAGGGGGCTTCCATTGCACACTTGTAAATGCTGTCTTGACTTTTTTTTACATTTAACTTATAGACTCTCCTGCACAATACACACCCTAAAACCTGAACATAATAAAATACAATGTTCAAGAAAAAATAAAGAATGTCAAACTTAAACAACTGTCTTATTTGAGAGAAGGAAAAGCAACATTTCCAAAATATGGAAAATGCTTTGCTTATGGGTTTAAAATTATGTAAAGCACTTTTTTATAATTGTAACATTTTTCAGGCTGCTACTGTGAATTAATTTAAAAGCATTTGCCATAGTAAGGAAACTTCCCCCTCAACATTAAACATACTAAATTTTCCTGAAAGAAATAACAAACTACTCTGGATACTTTTCCTTTATTCTCTGGATAAACATGTTGCTTGTAATAGCTTGCTAAATAATGTTCTTGCCTTTCTTCCCTGTTATTTTTCAAATCCTGATCTATTCTCTCTGAGGAACGTTTTTATTTCCTCTGAATTTGCAGTCACGTACTAACAGTTTACAACTTTGCAAAGACTTCTTGGGATGGACAGCGAATGACAATGAAAACTTTTGGAATGTGCTCTGTAAGCATCTGGTAAGCCCATTAAACCATACTAGGCTCTTTTTAGTCATACGTTGTTCATTTGTTTTTAATCTATTGATTCCAAATCATCAAATAAAGATGAAGAAGAAGTGAGAGCGGAAAAAGAGGCTACCTTTGTTTAGCATGCATGCTTCCTAATTAGTCATTTACCCTACAACAGTTTCTCCAACCAGGTAGGAATATATTCACAGCTACTGTTTTTCCTTTTCTTGTTATTAGGAAGAAAGATTGCTCTGTATGCTACCCAGACAAAATGCACACACCAGCCCTGCCCATCACACAGAGCATATACTGTTGAAGCATGTTGGTTTTCTCCATCTATCCAATAGCTCTTCCCCACCTTTGACAACCTCAGCATGTTGTGCAAGGAAATCACATCGTTGGAAATCTTTCCTAGGCAAGGAAAATCCAACATATATAGCCTAAGGCTGATCAATTACCAGGTTTTGTTCATATGCACTGAATTTTTCAGTATAATGTCAAGACCCCTATGGGGTCTTGACATGGATTGTCAGAGATACATTTCACGAGACGATGTTATAGGCAAACATCTAAAGAGAGTACCATTCTAGTGCTGCTTTCTCCAAACTAGTACTTTTCAGACACATTAGCGAATGTGCTTCCAAACTATTTTGATGGCACTAAGTTGGGGAAGAAAGGCCTAACTCAATGGGAATTTCAATTGCATTCTTACTGTATCTTGTAGATTACATTGAGGAGTGCTCTTTAAAATGGAACAAAATTATTTTCTAGGTTAAAGAGCATCCTGAAAAACTGAGGGGCTTCTTGGACCAAGCACAGGAATATACTCAGAGCCCACAAAAGTCTTCAAGGATTGCAGCTGCCACATTTATAGGTTATATCAATAAAATTATTTATATCTCCCTTTTTCCCATTCTTCCACAGGTCCCAAGACTATTTCATGTAATGGTCAAAATAGCTTATCTATTTCTTCTGATGATTCATAAGTCATATAATCATTGCTTGCATTCATGGGCAGCTTAATAAAACTTTATAGCAATAAGTTCTAGGTATTTCTGGAGATCATAGATTCCCACCAGATCAATTGCATTCAAATGATGTTCTGAAAAACATTAAATCTTCAGAAGAGTATCAGGATTCTTTTCCAAGGCCTTAAAAACAGAGATGGTATTCAGCAGATTCTGACCAGTTCTGGAGAACTGATAGCAGAAATTTTGAGTAGTTCGGAGAACCAGCAATACCACCTCTGACTGGCCCCACCCCCATCTATTCTCTGCCTCCCAAGTCCCAGCTGATTCTTTTGTTGCCCTGCACAGAAGAACGGAGCTGGAAAGCAGGTTAATGGAATAGGGAGGGAATGGGATTTTGCAGTAACCTTCCCCCAGGAGTGGGGAGGGAATGGAGATTTTGCAATATCCTTCCCCTGCCTTGCCCACCAGGCCATGCCATGCCATGCCCACCAAACCATGCCCACAGAACCTGTAGTAAAAAATTTTGAATCCCACCGTTACTTAAAAGGTTCTCAAAAACCCAGATTGATTCACATACCCAGCATTTGAAATGTATGGTACAGGAGAAACTGAAGAGACTCTAGAACAGCAACATGATATCCTTCAAATATATTGAAAGGATAACTTCTAAAATTCCCATCTAGCATGTCCTGGTAAAGTTCCAACTTTGCCCAAGCATGTCATGGCTATAATGCTGTTCCCATCCCAAATTAGCAGTGCGGAGACCCATATTCTGGAAAACTTTTCCATGGATATTTCCCATGGATTGCTTTGTTAAGCACATAATAAAGACTCTACTAAAGAGCTTCAAGCTGCAATCAGTCACCTAATGTCTGATAAGTATACAGTGTGTGTGTTATTTTGCTGTTTTTATTTTATTAATCATTTCTTGGAGTCACATTTGCGCTTTGAATGAGCTACATTGTAGAATATCATCATCGATGACCTGCAATATAGTTCATTGCTGTCCTGTCTGTCTATCCGTCCGTCCGTCTATCCTATACAGCTGGAATTTTCTGATAACCTGACATCCAAACACAGGCTAGATTTCATCCTGCTTAGATTTTTCAGGATCAGATTGGGTACACTGTCTACTTGCTTAGCAATAAAAATAATATAACAAGTGCAATAAATACATTGGTCTGGAATGGGATAACTCACCATGGCCAATTCACCATGGCCAATTCACTCACTGTGGGACAATTCATCAATTCAATTTAATTGTATTGTCAATTGTATTAAATATGAAGAATATTGTCATATTTGTTTTAAAATGTAAGACACTCTGGAACCACGTCCAGTGATATGCTTGTTGAAACAAAAAAAATTATTGCACAAAAAACCCCATCAATTCAATTTAATTATTTAAAATAATTTAATTTAAAAAATTTTTTTGTTATTCACATTTCATTTTGTCCTTCCTTTCTGTAATTATTCAATTCCACTATTTCTTTGATATTAGTGTGACTCTTGTCCCGCAGCAAGTTGTCCTATGATGAGTTAGCTGTGGCAAATTGGCTCAACAAGTTGGCTGTGGCGAGTTGGCCATGGTGAGTTGTCATAGACGTTGGTCAGTCAGCACAGTTGCCGTATAGGAACCCAATTATTGCAGAACACAGTGAGAAACATAGATAGTCAGCCTTGCCTCCAGGAAGCAGGACGAAATGTAAGTTAAGGTAATGAAGATGTGTCTTTTGATGTACATTTAATCTAACTTGTCTTTAGATTCTATCTTCCAGCATATGGAATCCAGCCGTTTGCAAAAATCAGAAGTAGACTACTTAGGAGAGGTGAATATATTAATAACTTTTATGATATTGATAGGATTTTTTGTGTTACCGCTGAATTTATCTTCCCGTTGCCAGCCACACTGATAAAAACAATATGCAGACAAATAGGATTCTGTGGAAAGAATGTGCTTCAAAAGCCTATTTTCAACAGTATTAAGCACTACCTGTTTAAGGGTATATATTCCTTTACAAATCAAGCCGTTGCTTTACTAATGTATTAAAAATTATTTAAAAGAGTTGCATGCTTAATATGCTCTTTTGTTTTCCTCTCTCCATCCCTCTGCAGAAGCCATTGGCCTTGTTTAACCTGCACAAGTCCTCTTTTTTCTGTAGTCCATAGATAACTGACTGGAGAATGGCCTTCTTTATATTCCTTATCACTTACCAGAGTGTTTGGAACGCTCCCTTGCCAAAGCAACAATTCCCAAACTGAGATTGGACACTTCCTCACAAATCCATCCGTAGGCAAACAATTGGGCTACCTAACCAGAAACAACCTGGTTCATTGAGTTTCCCCCCCAGATCTGCTTATTAAACTGCCCTTGCTCTTTATTTTAGCTTTGAGGTCTTTTCCATCTGAAAGATGTTCTGTCCCAGTTGTTTCGGAACCAGAGAAAGTCTGCAGGTATTGCCCAGATCTATTCAGATGTTCCCGCTATTTCCCAAGGTATGCTATTTTTCCCATCTGGAGTGTTGAGGTAAAAAAAAAGAATAAAGGCAATGGGAAGATGGAGAGGAAATATTTAATTTCTGGGTTTGTTCTTCCGGTTAAGTCGTGATATGTTTTGTTTGGTTTTGGGTGATTGTGTTGCACACAAATACAGCCATTATGGTTTGTGAACTATAATTAGTAGCTTTACCCAATGGGCAAATACAGGCAAGTGTGCCTTATATAACAAACTATCATTAACCAACTCCTTTCTTAGTACAAACTCCAACTTGCTGCTTGTTATGCCACCCAAAATTAGCTGTGTGACTCTGCCAGCCACAACTTTCCACCTATTTTAATCTATGAACATGGCAGACTTATGAATTATAGTCTTTCCCCAAGATGTAATCTGACTGGGAATGTACAGGTTTTTCTGCAGCATGTAAACTCTGTTCTTAGAAACAGAGGTTCTGTATGCTATCCCAGTCTGGATCCTGTGTGTCTCACTATTACATCACCCAGATCCACTATCAATAAAACAATTCACAGCAAGCAATAAAATCTCTCAACTAAAAATGGCAGGAAGGAGAACAGCCCATATACAGTAGATAAAACATCTCCTACTCTCTATAACCAGAGATTTAGGTATCTTCCAAAAATTGGTAAAGGGGAGAGGCAGCCTAAGTTCAGAGAGCAATATGTTCCACAGGACTATGATGTTCTGTTTTGAAACTTCCAGGGGTGGGATCTTCATTTTCCATGGGCAGGATGTGAGGTTCCATGTGGAAGAGATATCTTGCAGGTAAAAAGGATTGAAGTTGCATAACTTTTTTGAAGCTGACAGGCAGACAATGCAGCTCCCTTAGAATAAGCATGCTATCCTCAGCCAGCTAGTATCAGGGGGCATTCTGAGTCTTCAAGCAGAGCCCCACATAGACTAAATAACAGTAGTCTAGAGGATATGGATATAACTGTTGTACTGGGTAACCTAATCATACCCAGATTCTCATAGTGCATAGTGCATAGTCCTCTTTTTTCTTGCTGCTTGTTTTTCAGATCCTGTATTTGATGCCTGAAACTGAACCTAATATTCATCTGAATAAAGAACACTGTATGAAATGGCTCCCCTTGGTAGGATTATCTACCTTGCCATGTTTTTATTCTGACCCAGCACCTGGAGGATATCATGTCAACGTAAATCATGCGGCCTCCACAGCAGGCCCTTCCTACGCATCTGAATGGGCTCCCGTCCTGCTGCTGTCTGTACAGCCCATTCATGCGATGCCATCAAGGCAGCTGCTGGCAAAACTCCCCAATTAAAATTTAGATATCACTAACCATACAAAAAGTGGATGTAGTTTAAAAAGGTGTGCCAGGGTGGTCCTTAAGCCAATGGTTTTCCTTCTTCTCTAAAAAAAAAATAGCTGGTCTAATCAACCAAAGATGGCTGATAAGAGTTTATCTTAATGGTGACACTTAAATTTGTGCAGGTCAGTTATAACTGTTGCATAAATGAACAAGGACATTTACACAGCAGCTATAACTGACCCGAAAGGTCAGTCCTTGAACTCCAAGGAAGATTTAACAGATTAACAACGTTGGAAGGGACCAACTTCCAATTGTTGGTGTACGTGTGGGAGAGCGGTGTGCTCTTGGATATATACAATAATTCCATCACCATTATTATTTGCCTGTTGGTTATCAATCTGTCAGTCATTAGATGGCAGCAAAGAATTGGAAGGTGGTCTCTCATGTATGCCATCTACTGGTCATCCACATTCATTCAGGTGAGATACAGCTGCTAAATAAGTCTACCTCAAGAGCTGGAATTTGATAATGATATCAAATCACAACTCATCTATGGCTCTGATTGTATGATGGGGAGAGAAACTTTAAGGTGTTTGTGGGAACCATACCTGTACCAGGATACATTCTGTGATGAAGTGAAATTATTTTTTAAAAATTCTACAAGGGAGAAACTGAGAAGTCAGGGATCCACTTCTAAAAGTGACCTGGGAAGTGAATTCCATGCCACATAGGCTACAGACACTGAACAGAAGAGTCATTTCAACTGTATTTTCAGTTACCTGCACTTCAGCTGCCTCCTCCATGCACCATGTATTGTACGGATGCATGTTCTAACTAACATCTCAGGAAAAATACTGCTTTCGTGTCATGAATTGGCTTCAACCTGCCAATATACAATTGAGGCTCTATTATGAGGACAAAGCTTGGCAAAAATAACTGGGGTGTCTTTGCACTAAGATCATAAGCATTTTCCTGCCTGCCCTATTTTGAGAAAAAGCTGGTTTGGACGACAGAGCTTAACCCCAGTGAAGATGACAGTGAAGATCAAGAAGGTAAGCTTCACACAACATGCTAAGTCTTCCCTGGATGTTGTCCAGCCATCATTTCCATTACCTGAATTCTCCAGCCAGCCTAACCATTGCTACGCACTCTGGAACGTAAAGTTCACACCTCTGTTGGAAGCAAGGCTACCAAAGGCTACATCAAGAGTGTGATTTGTTTGAATTTAGCTTAATATAGCTTGCAAACTCAACCAACCATGCTTATTCAATAAACTATGGTTGAACAAACTAGAGTTTTGTCAGGTATAATTGTTCTTTGACATTCTCTTATAGGAAACCAGCTGTCTTCTAAATCAAGGGTCTCCAACCTTGGCAACTTTAAGCCTGGTGGACTTCAACTCCCAAGGTTGGAGACCCCTGTTCTAAATAATAGTCAAAACTCTCCTTAAGACCACAGTGCTTCCACATTTCCTTCTATCAGTTTGTTAGCAGCATAGAACTATCAGCATTCAGCAATTTGTTCCCACACTCAGACTGAGAATATAAAACCAATCATCCAGCTGATTTATATGGCAGGGAAGGGAAACAAGACTGAATAAAATGTGATGGATTACAGAATCTGAAGAAAGAGAGAGGCAGGAGTGAGAGTGCACAGCTGGTTTGTTCACACTCATGGAAAGGTCTCTTATTCATAAATAAACAATGCTTATTTGTGGAAATGATTATAATGAAGACTTGACATTTTAAATAATGGGCTGGTTCAGGAAACTATACTTTTGAGTGAAGGGTAGCTGTCTTAGTGAAGTGTGAAAAGGAAGCGGTTAATTTTTTTTCTGATGATTTTTCTCATTAAAATGAAGCTTCCCTAGAAGTCTATGAGATGGGAATATGGTGGAAATCTTGCTTGAAAACATAATTGTCATGGCATTGTCCATTCTATCACTGGTTTGCTCTGTTATGTATGTAGGTTTGAATGTTATTGGTTTAGTTTGAATTGTTCTTGTAAATTGTCAAATATGATTGGTTTAAAAAGTGAGGGAAAACCCTGCACTCTGATTGGCTGGCAACTACGGCTGCTGGCTATAAGTTGGGTCCATTCGAGCTGTAGTCACTTAATAAACTTTTCAACTGAAGCTCTTCGCGTCTGACTCTTCATGCAAACTTAACATGCTCCAACTCCCAGCCTCCAGAAAGTATTACCTTGTTTAAAAATGGAGCGCCATTCTCAAAGTTTGAGTGCAATTCAACTACTTTTTTCTGAAGGAGCAGGAACAATTTGTTCTTTATTATTCTGCCTGAACAATGTCTAGGTTGTGGCATCATGAGTAGTACCACAAGGTGCAAATAAAAACCCAGTCTGGAAATACAAAAAGCAATGAGGGATTTGTGAGCCAGAAGGAAACAGTCAACAGTACATTTATCTGTGCAATAGAAAGAAAATCACTGGAGCCATTCGCCTGACATGTGTTCTCCAGAGCAATTCAAATAAGGGAGACTTGCAGTAATTACTAAACCTGACCTTTTCAGATAAAAAGTTACTCGCATATTCATTTCATTTGTGGACTAACCTGGGTGCATAAGCTGGAACAGAAAGTTTGCACTGCTATTTCTAATACCGCCTAATGAGCTTTTCATTTTCTTCATCAATCCATAGCAGCAGGAGCTCGTAAATAGCTTTGTAGACAATATTGTTCACAGAACTTAAACTTCAGAATTAGCCCCCAAATAATAACAACCTGCCAGTACACTCCACTGATAATATATGTTTACAAACTTCGCTCAAGACAAAGTCTGCCAGCCATTTCTCAAGAACAGTAAGGCAAATCGTCATTTCAGGTCTTTGATTTGGCTCCAAGGAATTAGAAATTCTGTTTACAGATGATATGCCTTGGAATGTATCCTGAAAGCTTGCACCTGCTGGCAGAAATAACGAGGTGATGGAGGAACACAAATAGAAAACTGGAGGGAAGGGGGAGAGAAATGCCGTATCTTTATTTTCTGTCCTTGTATCTGTAATATAATTTTCTACATAGCAATAGCACTTAGACTTACATACTGCTTTACAGTGCTTTACAGCCCTCTCTAAGAAGTTTATAGAATCAGCATATTGCCGCTAACAATTTGGGTCCTCATTTTACTGACCTGGAAAGGGTGGGTGGGTCAACCTTGAGCTGGTGAGACTTGAACTATTGAACTGCTGGCAGTTGGTAGCCAGCAGAATTAGCCTGCAATACTGCATTCTAACCACTGCGCCACCACAGCTCATTCAAGAGTATAAAAGAAGCTAATAGAATGCAACTATGCCACACTATTAAAATATTATAATAAGATACATGTGACCTACAAGAGCTGCTTGGGGTTTCAGACAAACAAGATATTTTTCTTCCCTAGATATCTTTAAATGAAGCTGAAGTCTTTGTGATAAATAGTAATGAAGTTTGTGGAAAAAGACTTTGTGTGTTACCAGTCCATTCACTGAGACAATAAAAGGAATGAAGCCACTATCCTATAATGTATTGATGCCCTGCTTAGTTTCAGCATTTTTGGTCAATAACAAACCAGACGCATCCGGGATGTTTCGAAGCAGAACAAAATATCATATCTGCCCTTCTTTATTTTTCCCTGGCAATTGGTATTTGAATGCCTGTAGCTCCCAACATGGAGGTAACACTGAATTCCAAGAGTAGCAGTTCTTGATAGCTCCCCTTCCAATAATTTACTGAATTTTATTTTAAAGCCATGTAGGTTAATGACTTTCCTTGTATCTTGTAATATTGAACTCCCCAGATTTGTAGTGTGTGAAAAAGCACTATTTAAGATTCTGTTCTAAGTTTCCTTCCAATCAGTCTCATTAGCTGATCCCAGTCTGAGAGAGGCAGAGTGGTGTACTCTCTCCATTCAAGGAACAAATTTATCCCTTGATCACATCAGATTCCTTTTTTAAAAAGATAAATGTTATGTATGCAGGTTTGAATGTCATTGGTTTAGTTTGAACTGTTCTTGTAAAATGTCAGAAATGATTGGTTTAAAAAGTGCGGGAAAATCCTGCACTCTGATTGGCTGGCAACTGCGGCTGCTGGCTAAAAGTAGCAGCCGTAGCCCAGCCAAATCGGGTCTGTTATGAGCTGTAGTCACTAATAAACTCTTAACTGAAGCACTCCGCGTCTGACTCTTCATGCAAACTTAACACTGGCGACAAGGATGGGATCCTTCCTGAAGAGAAGACGATGCGGAAAACAAGCTGAGAGAGATGGCTGCACTGAACACCCCCCCAGCCCCGTTTGATCCGACGGCAGAAGACTGGGACTTGTACGCAGATCGTTTCCAAATGTATTTGGAGGGAAACGATCTCGCCAACATTTCCGAGAAGTGGAAGAGGGCGGTCTTTCTCACGCACTGCGGTCCGGCAGTTTTCAAGATGGCGAAGGCATTGGCAGGAGCTGCAGACTTGAAGGTAATGGAATGGCCTGATTTAGAAAAGCTTTTAAGACCCCATTACGCCCCACAAGTATCGTGCCTCATTAAGAGACACGAATTCTACCGTCAGGATCAAGGGGAAAGCGAAAATGTTAACAACTTTGTGGCAAGTTTAAGAGACATTGGGGGTGCATGCGAGTTTAACAACTTGGAAGAGGCCATGCGCGATCGATTTGTTCTAGGCCTCAAAGACAAGGTGCTTCAGAGCAAATTATTATTAAAACCTAAGATCACGTTGAAGGAAGCCATAGAAGAGGCCTCCTCAGCAGAAGCCACCAAGTCCTCAGCAGCAGCCATGAAGAAAATTAACAAGGCCTCAAGCCATCCTGATGTGGAAAAGTCCACAACAACTCATTGCGAGCAAATAGATTCTGAGTCAGACTGTAGTGAGGTGGAGGAAGGAATTTATAGACTCAGAATGGAGAGGAAAAAGAAAGACCTGGGAAGAAAGAGGCAAGATTTTTACTGCAGAGGTTTTGGGGGAAGCCACCCCCGCACTGAATGCAAGTTTCTTGATACCATCTGCCTCCATTGTGAAAAAAGAGGTCACCTAGCAACAGTCTGCAAATCATCCAGAACTTCACACCACAGAAGAAAGTTTCCTGACAAAGAATTCAAGCCTAACAACTTCAGTGAGAAAATGGGGCGCAACACAGAAGCAAATCGGAAGAATGAAACTCATCAAACAGTCACCATTGGTCATTCTTCACCCTTAAGAAGCAGAAAAGTACATGTGAAGGTACTAATTGAAGGAAGGCCTTGCCAAATGGAAGTGGACTCAGGCTCCTATTTATCTATGGTGTCATGGGACACTATTCACAGACTACTCCCAAACATTCAGAAGAAACATTTCCAGAAGCAAGCACTGACTCTTAAAGACTACCAAGGGAACAAGATTCCAGTAGTTGGAACAAGAGAATTCAATGTGAAGTTCAAAGGCCACACCAAACGTTTGCCCCTGACCATCGTGGACAAGGATCGCCCAAGCTTGCTGGGACTTGAGTGGTTCAATCCATTAGGCATCGAGGTGACTGGCATCAATCACGTGAGCAACACTGAATGGGAGGAGGCCTTGAAGTCTGAGTTTCCAGAGGTCTTCAGCGATGGATTGGGCAAGTATATGGGGACCCCTATCACTTTCAACCTAGATCCCAAGGTGCCCCCAATTCGTTTAAAGCCCAGAAGGATCCCATTTGCCTTAAAGGAAAAAATTGATGCACAATTAGATAAACTAATAGCTCAAGGAGTTTTAGAGCCCACTGACCACTCCAGATGGGAGACACCCATAGTCACACCAGTTAAGACTGATGGGTCAGTAAGAATCTGTGGAGACTATAAGGGGACATTAAACCATGCGCTTCAACAGAGCGCATATCCAGTTCCAGTGGTGCATCATTTATTACATTCACTTGGCAGGGGTACAGTCTTTGCCAAATTGGATCTGGCCCAGGCATATCAACAACTAACAGTTGATGATGCCACTGCAGCGGCCCAAACCATTGTGACTCATAGAGGTGCCTTCAGATGTAAAAGGTTACAGTTTGGAGTAAGCGTGGCACCAGGCATCTTCCAAAGCCTTATGGAAAGGATACTCCAAGGACTGCCAGGGGTAGTGCCTTACTTTGATGATGTGTTAATCTCTGCTGAAAATGACACTCAATTACAAGAGAGACTCAGAGAAGTCCTAACCAGATTCAAGAAAGCGGGGTTAAAAGTCAAGGAAGAAAAATGCACTCCTAGAACTGACAAGGTTGAGTTCTTGGGCTACATGATTGACAAGCATGGCATCCACCCTATAGATGCCAAGGTTCAAGCAATCAAAGAAGCCCCTAGACCTAAATGCAAAACAGATTTGCAAGCCTTACTTGGACTTATTAACTTTTATCACATGTTCCTACCTCAGAAGGCAACCATTGCAGAACCATTACACAGACTACTGGACAAAAAATCTGCTTGGGTCTGGGGCAGGAAGGAACAATCAGCATTTTACAATATTAAAAGACTAATCACGTCTGATGCTGTACTGATACAGTTCTCTGAGAATTTGCCTGTTGTACTGACTTGTGATGCATCCCCT
This sequence comes from Naja naja, assembly GCA_009733165.1. Lineage (NCBI taxonomy): Eukaryota > Metazoa > Chordata > Lepidosauria > Squamata > Elapidae > Naja > Naja naja. Next base: position 42,136 of record SOZL01001467.1, read on the forward strand.
TTTGGAGTGGGGTGGGGTTTGAGCCACAGACTTCCCAGCGGGAGGGAAGCCCCTATTGCATTTTACTCTCGCACTTTGACCAAAGCAGAGAGGAATTACAGCCAATGGGACAAGGAAGCATTGGCAATTGTTGCAGCTGTCAAGAAATTCCATGAGTATCTATATGGGAGAACATTTACCATTGTTACAGATCACAAACCTTTGTTAGGCATTGTGGCAGGAGATAAACCCACACCCACTATCCTGTCACCAAGAATGCTGAGATGGACTGAATTTCTTGCTGCTTATTCATACAAACTCATCCACAAGCCTGGCAAAGACATTGGCCATGCTGATGCCTTGAGTCGCTGCCCACTTCCGTTTCACACTGAGGATGTTGAACTTGAGGCACACACCTTTTTCCTAGAAACTGTTGCCAAGCTTCCAGTGCATGCTGCTGAAATTGCCAGAGAGACTGCCAAAGACACTTTATTGGCTCCTGTTATAGGCTGGATTAAGAAAGGTTGGCCTCTTCAAGATCTACCTCACCTTGCCCAACCTTTTACATCCAGGCAAACTGAATTATCTGTATTAAGAGGATGTATTTTGTGGGGTAACAGGGTGGTTATTCCTGCAAAACTGCAAAAGAGGTTTTGGAAATGTTACATGAGGGTCATCCAGGTATTGTAAGGATGAAGGGATTGGCCAGGAGTTATGTATGGTGGCCAGGTATTGACAAAATGGTTGAAAACTGGGTAGCATCTTGTCCCAATTGCCAGGTAGTCAGGCCTGCTCCACCTCACGCCCCCACACAGGAATGGGAATGTCCTAGGGGCCCATGGTCTAGGATTCACATTGATTTCGCTGGCCCTACCAGAGGGCACACCTTTCTTATCATAGTAGATGTATATTCCAAATGGCTAGAGGTAATTCCTATGGCATCCACCACAACTGATGCTGTCATCAAGAAGCTTAAAAAGCTTTTTGTAACCCACGGGTTACCTGATGTTCTTGTCTCTGACAATGGCCCTCAATTTACATCCAACCTTTTAGAATCCTATCTAGCACAACAGGGTATCAGACATGCCCTGACTGCCCCTGGGCACCCTTCGGCTAACAGCCGGGCTGAACGCATGGTACGTTTTACCAAGGAAAAGCTTCAGCAACTGGGTCCTGGGGACATCACTGAGAAAGTTGAAAAACTTCTTAGTGTTCAGCACATCACTCCTAACTCATCAACTAACTTATCCCCAGCAGAGTTGTTGATGGGTAGGAAACTTAGGTCTCCCCTTGACCGCCTTCATCCCACTTACGCACCCAATGCACCACCAGATTCCACTAGCAAAGTTCGCACGTTCAGTGTGGGTGATGCTGTTTGTAGCTAAGAACCTTATGGGTGAACCTTTATGGATTCCTGCTGAAATTACTCAAATCACAGGCCCTCATTCTTACAGGGTGCAAACAGAGGATGGTGTCCTCTGGAGCAGGCATATTGATCAGCTTAGATCCAGATTACTTCGGGAACATCGCAATTGTTCCTCTCTAGTTCCCATACCTAATGCCTTTTCTAGGGGGGAAGGGGAGGAGCATGAGGATAATCAGCAAGCAAGAATCAACCCCATGTGTAACGAGCCATTACGACAGGAACCACCCAAAACCTGTCACAATGCCAAAATCCATCCTTACAAGTGGAAGAGTGCACATCCCTACCTGACTTGGGTGCTGACATTGGGTTGGAGATGGGTTGGGAGGAGAGACCAGATTGTAACAATCAAACAGGGTCTTCTTTCACTGGAAGCCCGAGTAGGGAAATGTCAACAGATACATTTCCTCTCTCACTGGGTGAGAACATTAAAACTTCTGAACCACGACGTTCTCAACGTACACGTAAGAGCCCCACCTATTTAAAGAAGAATTTAGATAGGTTGGGGTTTGAGTATGGACTGAACCTACTGGGGAGGGGTGTTATGTATGCAGGTTTGAATGTCATTGGTTTAGTTTGAACTGTTCTTGTAAAATGTAAGAAACGATTGGTTTAAAAAGTGCAGGAAAATCCTGCACTCTGATTGGCTGGCAACTGCGGCTGCTGGCCATAAGTAGCAGCCACAGCCCAGCCAAATCAGGTCTGTTTTGAGCTGTAGTCACTAATAAACTCTTCACTGAAGCACTCCGCATCTGACTCTTCATGCAAACTTAACAATAAAGGGTCCCAAATGTTCTAGTTATTTTCTCAAAAAGTGCTCAAGTTCTCTAAATATTTTGGCTGCCCAATGTTCCATGTTTCCCAGGTATCTTACATCCTTTTTCAAATGTAGCCCACTGATCAGTGACCAGAATTCCAGCTATTCCAACCTCACTATATTATAGGTTTGAACAGTGGTATTACATCAGGCTTTTTGATACTGTATTGGTCCACTTATCTGCAAAATATGTGATATCCACTGTAGGAAGTTAGCATCCAACCCTCCTAGAAAAATGAAATATTCTAGTAAATATTTAAAAAGGCAGAATATTTCCTTTAAAAAGAGTAGAAACCCAGAAGCAGAATCTCACCCCCACCTTTGTTAATGGGTGGGCCATTAAGGCCTGGGCCAGAATACTTTACATAAGAAAGATCTCCAGGTAAAAGCTATAGCAATTGCCAAAAGCCCTTTAAGGGCATAAATCATCCAGCAAGGATCAACAAGCCTGGAACTCAGGACAGCCTACAGAGTTGCCCCTCATGGGAGTCTGACAACCAATTAGAATACAAGCTCCAATTCAAATCCCAGCAGAGGGCATAAAACCCAGGCACTCTCAGCACCTCAGCCTTTTTTTCTTGATCTCCTTGAAGCATGTGATCATCTTTCTCTGGAGCTCCAGACCATGTGGTCCTGTTCACCATTAAACTTTCCAAGCAGCCTCCATGTTTCCAGTGTCTTTTTACCCACTTGGAACTGAACCCAGAAGGATATTTCTTTCAACACCACACCGTTTATGCCAGGTGAACAAGTTTTCCTGTGAGCTACACAGCCATTGTAATCCAGTTGCTTTGTTTCTAATGACTGAATGAACCACAATCAGATGTCCTCACTTCAAAAAGAGTAACCTTACAGTAGAGGATTGGGTTTTATTCCCTCAAGAGACTGAGGTTCCTCATAAAAGAACATCCCGCCTTAATCTTAGTTGAAGAATTCTATTCAAGACCCCAATTCTCCCTGACAGCAAGAGATCTATAATCCCACAACAAAACTATCTCATTTCAGAAAATCTCATCTACAAATTTCTCTACTGCTCTAACATTGTCTGTCCATTCACAAATGGAAAGGATTTGTTCCTGAGACCCAGGAGCTCATTAAGCTGAGCATAAACCCATGACTAATTGCCAAAAAGCAGAGTGATACTTTTGACACACTGTGCACTAAAGTAGAAAGCACCTTCTCCCCTGCTATTTTTTCACCTTTCCACTAATGATGTTTGGTTTTACTTCTTAGGAACTATTCAACCTGAAAATAAAAATCTATCATGTTTTATTTTTTCATAGTTTGCAGCCTTGGCTCTATCATCTTTATTTTGGCTATCGGAGGTCAATATGTGTATACACACACACCCCTTCCCCTACAAAACTCCCATTTGTCTGTTTGCTTCCTATTTGCTGACTCTTGTTCAGTGGCTCTTAACTTTAAGAAATGGACATTCAACTCCCATGCTGGCTGGGGAATTCTGGAAGTTGAAGTCCACACTTCTTAAAGCTGCTGAAGGTGAGAAACACTGCTCTAGTTGCAGGGTCCTGGCTGAGGAAAGCAACTCTACCCACTAATCACACAGACTATTTGGAAGACTACACGTAGCAATCAGGAACGAGAAAAGCAACCTAAAATATAGAACAAGAGTCTTAAACTTGGCAAGATTAAGGCTATGGACTTCAACTCCCAGAATTCCTGAGCTAACATAACTGGAGGAGGAATTCTGGGAGTTGAAGTCCACAAGTCTTAAAGCTGTCAAGGTTGAAGACCCCGACATAGAATAACAGGAGACAGGATTTGGATGTCTTCTACCCCAACCATCTGCTCAAGCAGCATGCCAGGGGTGTCAAATTCACAGCATCACAGCAATGTCGCGGACATATCGGACTTTTCTCCCTTTGCTAAACTGGGCATCATGTGGCCAGTGAGTGATGCATCCGGCCCGCAGGCTGAGACTTTGATAGTCCCATGCCCTATGTCATTCCAGACAAATGGCTGTCCAATCTCTTCTTGAAAGCGCCCAGTGATAAAAGCACCTACAACTTCCAGAGGTAAGCCATACCACTGGTTGATTGTTCTCGCTGTCAGAAAACTTCTCGTTAATTCTAGGTTGGATCTCTCTATAATAAGTTTCCATCAGTTACTTCTTGTCTTGCTTTGGAGAATAGGTTGACTCTTCTTCTTTGTGACAGTCTCTCAAATAATGGATACTTCTATCATGTCACTCCTAGTGTTTCTCTTCATTAGACTAAACATACCCAGTTCCTGGAATGGTTCATCATAAGTTTTAGCCTCCAGCCACCTCATCATCTTTATTGTTCTTCTCTGCACTCTTTCCAGTGCCTCAACTCTTTTTTTGTATCATGACCATAACTGGACCCAGTATTGCAAGTGTGGTCTTGTCAAGGCATATATAGCAATAGTAAAAGTAAACAGCATTTTACTTCAGTTCCTTAATTTACCTTAAATCAGAAGGAATATAATAGCACCTTTTAGAGAGTAATAGTTTGTTAAAAGTCACAAACTTTCAGGAGTTTCACTCATTTCATCAGAGGTATGTAGCAGTTAAACTGTAGCCTGTTAAACTGTAGTCTGTAGGTCTAAATTAGGTTAAAGCAGAAGGAAAGGGTGGGAAGATAGGATTACTATGCAGATCTAAGTTATACCTAAGGTTACAAAATTCTTACCCAAATCCTTATCAGTTGTGACATTTTAAAAACCCCATTGCTCGTGGAGACTCTCCGAGTAGTCTGAAATCTTTTAATGTAAGTAAGCTCAGCATTCTCTCCTCATTTGTGAAAATAAAGTTTCTTGTTTTCAAAATTAGTACAATGGTTTAAAATCTGTAATGGAATGTCAAAAGTAGCATCACACACACAGAAAGACAAATAAAATAAAAAATATCAGATGTTCTTGTAGAACAATAGAGTTCTAGAGTTTGACTTGCTGGTTTGCTTTAAATGTCTGATTAATAAATTGATCGTGACCATTATATGTATGAGCTTGTGACAGTAGCAAATTCAGGCTGTCTCCTCAAAGTAGTAATATTTTTTACAATGAAGAATATTGTTATTTTGCCACAAAAGGTCACTATAGGAGATGGGAGATGGTGTGCGTGGGTGTGTGTATACATATACATGGACACACACACACAGATATGTGTGTGTGTGTGTGTGTGTATGTAGGTCTTGGTGTATTCGGGTCTTGTCCCATGTAAGATTGAGAATACCTTGGCGATGTTTCGATGAGATCCCACTCACCATCTTCAGGCTGGTGTCTTCGGCTTTGTGCTTGTCACACGCAAAGCCGAAGACACCAGCAGCCGAAGATGGTGAGTGGGATCCTGAAACATCACCAAATTCTCAATCTTACACGGGAGACAAGACCCAAGATCTAAGACCTAATACCTTTACCCGTGAAAATCTACGAAAATATATATATATATATATATATATATATATATATATATATATATGTATTCTTAAGTTTTCGCGGGTATTTATATGTATGGTATTCAGCTTTGTTAGGGATTTTCTTTATAGTTGTGCTTTTAAAGTTGTAGCGACGTTTCGACAGAATCTCATCTGCCATCATCAGGCTTGTGTATTGGGTTCATCTGTGTGTCAGGCTTTCACAGCGTTAAACGACTATATATAAGATCCACCTCAATTTATCTTTCCTTTGGCCCTGAAAGAAAAGGAGGAACTTGAACTTTTGCTGCTTCAAGCCATCTGCTTGAACTCTGTTGTCAAGAAGGTTGAGGAAAGAGAAAAAATCTGTTTAAGTTATTGCTGAATGAGAGCAATAGAAGGAAGTGGGTGGTCTCAGAAGAAAGAGAAGGTCTGAGGGCAGAGGTGAATGTGAAAGAGGAAGGGGAAGTATGTGTGTGTGTATGTAGCTTATTCTTTGAACTTAGCTTGTTCCTTGAGATGCTCAGAAAAAAAAAATCCATGTTCTTGCAGGTTTTGTTACTGCCTGGCTGTGAAAAGCAGAAAAAATTCACAATGGATAATCTGTGCCTTTCCATGGTGAACATTCCATCTCAACTAACAAGTAGCCACAAGGACAACACTGGGAGGGGATTTATGCATTTCCAAAGTGTATGTAGTTTACCCTGATTTTTAAAAGGATGCTGGCTGTCTAGGAAAAAATTGCATGTAGCTATTTTTGTGCCAAATGGTGTGCACAAAATTGGTGTGCAGGATGTTGGCTGAAGAACTGGAGCAGGGATTCCTGTAATTTTACCACAGTAGGACAGGATGACTTAAACATAGCCAAAATGTTGGGAATAAATTTAATGTGTATTGGGGAAAAGACAGTCTCTTTTCTCCATTCCCTTGAAATTGGAACTCACAGTCCCTGTCAATGATATCTCCAAGTCTGCACCATTATTTTTTCATACAGAGATGTGGAAGTATCTTGGTATGGAATTGGAGAAGAAGGTTCCTGATCTCTGAAGGGAAACAATGGTTGAAGACAGAGAACCAAACAAAACATTTGGTTGTGTCAGAAGGGTCTACTACGTGATGGTGAACCTATGGCACATGTGCCACAGGTGGCACACAGAGTCATCTTGGGGGCACAGAGCCCCAGCCAAACTGACTTGCACTGCACATGCACACACCTCCCAGCTGATTTTCAGGCCTGTTTGAGGCTGTTTTCGCCCTCCCGTAGGCTCGAGGGAAGTGGAGCCGCAGGAGGCAGAAAAATGGGCCTTCAGAAATACTGGAAGTGCCAAAATGGGCCTGTTTTCAGTCTCCGAGGCTCCAAAGACTTCCCTCAAGCCTCCAGGGAGGGCAAAAAATGGCCTCCCTGGGCCACAGAGGACCTCTGGAAGCTGAAAATGGGCACTTCCTGTATTTCTGGAAGACTGCTGTTTTTGGCTTCCTGAAGCTGCAGAGGCTCCCTCCAGCCTCCGGAAGGGCAAACAAAAAAATGGCCTCAAAGGCCTGAAAATCAGCTGGAGGTAGCACATGCACATACAGGTAGGGGTAGGGAGTGTTGCACATGCATGCACAGGGGGGGGGCACGTTGCATTGTGGGTGCCAGCGCACATCCTTTTCAGACACCACAACAAAAAGGTTCGCCCACACTGGTCTACTAGGTGAGTTGAAAAAATGTGATGCTTGTGTAGTTGAAACCCCACCCCCTTTTACATTTTGGAAAGGAAAGACCAACAGCAAGTAGATATCTCTGGTAGAGTTCCTCCTCTCCCCCAATACCTACTAAAATGAAATGATTTTCAAGGAGAAGAACACCGTAAGATAGGGATCCTACTCCAAATCCTTGAAGACCATACAGATAGACCTATGGTTAGTGTATCCAAGAGGTTGGTGCTCCCCATACAGAGAAGCACTGATTAAGATCTGGATTCAACATACTACTACCTTTAGGGAGTCTTAACATTGTGAGGGACAACAAAGCAGTGGCAGAGAGTGAAAACTAAGGCTATTTGACACACAAATTCAAAATGAGCCCCAGGCCACTTCACAAGATAAGACTCCAATCTCCACTGGTGTTATTCAGATGAATCTAGATCATTTGAATTTTCAATTAGTTTACCAAATAGTGCCAATTACTGCAAATACTCTAAGTCAGGGGTGTCAAACTCAAGATCCTGGGCCAGTGGGGTGCTAAATCCGCCACAGGACTGGCCTGGAAATATCAAGGCACTGGTCCTTCAGTGCCTCTGGCGACTGAAAGTGGTTGTGTCGGGCCCCTTTCACCTCATTTTCACCCTCCACGGCCTCCTGCAGCACTCTGCCTGCTGAAACCAGGCCAAAAACAGGCCAAAAAATGGGCCACAAATGGCCCAAAACAAGATTGAACAAACAGGCTGAAAAATGGGCCACCAACAGGCTGAAAACAGGCCAAAAAAAGGGGCGAGAAAACAGCTGAAAAAACGGCTTGAAATACATGGCAAGCATTCCATTTTTGGTGGTAGGGTGCCTGCAGGAGGCCACCATCCTACCCATCCGCTTCCCCATGACCCCCCACAACCCCACTGCTTTGCTAAGAGCAGAAAGAACAATCTGATCTGGCCCTTTGATGCTATATAGAAAATGTTTATGTAGCAGGTTTGAAATCATTGGTTTAGTTTGAATTGTTCTTGTAAAGTGTTTGAAATGATTGTTTTAAAAGTGCGGGAAAACCTGCACTCTGATTGGTGGCAACTGCGGCTGCCGGCTATAAGTAGCAGCCAGCCCAGCCAAATGGGTCCGTTCTGAGCTGTAGTCACTAATAAACTTAAGACTGAAGCACTCTGCGTCTGTCTCTTCATGCAAAATAACACTGGCGACGAGGATGGGATTCCCCTGAAGAAGAAGGCTACGCGGAACAGAAGAAGAGCGAGATGGCTGCGCTGAACACCCCCCCAGCCCCGTTCAATCCTACGGCAGAAGACTGGGAGTCGTATGCAGATCGTTTCCAAATGTATTTGGAGGGAAACGATCTTGCCGCCATTTCCGAGCAGTGGAAGAGGGCGGTCTTCCTTACGTACTGCGGTCCAGCAGTTTGCAAGATGGCGAAGGCATTCGCAGGAGCAGCAGACGTGAAGGTAATGGCTTGGCCTGATCTGGAAAGGTTGTTAAGAGCCATTACGCGCCACAGTATTGCCTCATTAAGAGACACGAGTTTTACCGTCGTGATCAGGGGGAAAACGAAAAACATAAACGACTTCGTGGCAAGTTTTAAGAGACATTGGGGGGCAGGCGAATTCAACAGTTTAGAGGGCCATGCCGCGATCATTTTGTTTTAGGCCTTAAAGACAAGGTGCTACAGAGCAAGTTATTAATGAAACCTAAGATCACGCTGAAGAAGCAATAGAAGAAGCCTCTTCAGCAGAAGCTACCAAGTCTCAGCAGCAGCCATGAAGAAGATAAACAGGGGCACGAGCCATCTGATGGGAAAAGTCCACCACAAATCATTGTGAGGAACTAGATTCTGAATCAGTCAGTTGCAGTGAGGTGGAGGAGGAATTTACAGACTCAGAATGGAGCGGAAAAAGAAAGACCTGGAAGAAAGAGGCAAGATTTTTTACTGCAGAGGTTGTGGGGGAGCCCACCCCCACTGAATGCAAGTTTCTAGACACCATTTGCCTCCATTGTGAAAAAGAGGACACCTAGCAAGAGTCTGCAAATCATCCAGAACTCACCAACAGAAGGAAGTTTGCTGCAAACAAAACAAAGAATTCAAGCCAAACAACCTCAGTGAGAAAATGGGGAGCAGTACAGAAGCAAATGGGAAGAATGAAACTCATCAAACAGTAACTATTGGTCATTCTTCTCTTTAAAAAGCAGAAAAAGTGCATGTCAAGGTACTTATTGAAGGAAGGCCTTGCCAAATGGAAGTGGACTCAGGCTCATACCTATCTATGGTGTCATGGGACACTATTCACGAGACTACTACCAAATATTCAGAAGACTCACTTCAAGAAGCAAGCATTGACTCTTAAAGACTACCAAGGGAACAAGATTCCAGTAGTGGAACAAGAGAATTCAATGTGAAGTTCAAGGGCCACACCAAGCGTCTACTGACCATCGTAGACAAGGATCGCCCAAGTCTGCTGGGACTTGAATGGTTCAACCCGCTGGGCATCGAGGTGACTGGCATCAATCACTGAGCAACACTGAGTGGGAAGAGGCCTGAAGTCTGAGTTTCCAGAGGTCTTCAGCGACGGATTAGGCAAGTACTTGGGGACCCTATCACCTTTAACCTAGATCCCAAGGTACAACCCATCCATTTAAAACCAGAAGGGTTCCATTTGCCTTAAAAGAAAAAAATGATGCACAATTAGATAAACTAATAGCACAAGGGTTTTAGAGCCACTGACCACTCCAGGTGGGAGACACCCATAGTCACACCAGTCAAGGCTGATGGGTCTGTGAGAATCTGTGGAGACTACAAGGGGACATGAACCATGCGCTACAACAGAGCGCATATCCAGTTCCAGTAGTGCATCATTTATTACATTCTCTGGAGGGGGCACAGTTTTTGCAAATTGGACCTGGCCCAGGCATATCAACAGTTAACAGTTGATGATGCCACTGCAGAAGCCCAAACCATTGTGACCCATAGAGGTGCTTTCAAATGCAAAAGGTTGCAATTTGGAGTAAGCGTGAGCACCAGGCATCTTCCAAAGCCTTATGGAAAGGATGCTACAAGGGTTGGGGGGTGGTGCCTATTTTGATGATGTTTTTAATTTCTGCTGAAAATGACACTCAGTTACACGAGAGAGACTCAGAGAAGTCTGACCAGATTCAAAAAAGCGGGGTTAAAAGTCAAAGAAGAAAAATGCACACTAGAAAACAGATAAAGTGGAATTCTTGGGTTACATGATTGATAAACATGGCATCCACCCCACAGAGGCCAAAGTTCAGGCAATCAAAGAAGCCCCAGGCCAAAATGCAAAACAGATTTGCAAGCATTCTTGGGACTCATTAACTTCTATCATATGTTTCTACCTCAGAAGGCAACCATTGCAGAACCCCTACATAGTTACTGGACAAAAAAAATCTGCATGGGTCTGGGGCAGAAAGGAACAAGCTGCATAACAAACAGAGAGACAAATCACGTCTGAATCTGTACGATACAGTTCTCTGAGAATTTGCCTGTTGTACTGACTTGTGATGATCCCCTTTTGGAGTGGGGGGGGTGTGTGAGCCACATGCTTCCCAGCGGGAGGGAAGCCCTATTGCATTTTACTCTCGCACTTGACTAAGCAGAGAGAAATACAGCCAACTGGACAAGGAAGCTTTGGAAATTGTAGCAGCTGTCAAAATTCCATGAGTATCTATATGGGAGAACATTTACTGTTGTCACAGATCACAAACCCTTTTAGGCATTGTG
>SOZL01001468.1:0-21454 GCA_009733165.1 Naja naja
TCTAGAGTTTCAACATCTTTCTTACATCGTGGTGACCAAAACTCAACGCAGTATTCCAGGTGTGGCCTTGCCAAGGCATTATAAAGCTGTACTAACACTTCACTTGATCTTGATTCTATCCCTCTGTTAATGCAGCCTAGCAGATCCTTACTTGTTGCTGTCCCGGTACTGATAGCTGTAGCAGCCTTGTGGCATCCCTGTCTCCTTGTCCAAAGTAAACGAGAGTTTCATCTGCAGGAGGAAGAGAAGAGAGGGAAGGGGAAAGAGAGAGGGAGGGAGGGAGAGATAGAAAGGGAGAGAGACAGAGGGGGAGGGGGAGGGAGAGAGACAGAGAGGGAGGGAGGGAGAGATAGGGAGAGAGAGAGGGAGGGAGAGAGGGGGAGGGAGAAAGAGATAGAGAGGGAGAGAGGGGGGAGGCAGAGGGAGAGAGACAGAGAGGGAGGGAGAGATAGGGAGGGAGGGAGAGAGGGGACAGAGAGAAAATAACACATTTAGGCAATGTTCTCCAGAGCATCAGCAGCAATCAACCGGGAAAGGCCATTGGGATCAACTAGCCTCCCCAAACCTGACGCGCAACCATCAAAGGCTGGAATATCAACCCACTTTCCAAACCTCAAGAAGGAGTCAGATGGCCAGTAGGGAAAACACTCGTTTTTTCCACTCCTTTTGTTAAGAGAAAGTGTTTGTGGTTCTTCTCAAATGGCAGGGGTCAGGACCGTTTCCCCCACACACCCCTCTACACACACACACACACACACACACACACACACTGCAAACTCTCCACCCACACATCAACCCTGCCCTAGATGAATGAACCAGGCTCCCTGCTCTACAACTGTGGATGGAAAGCAAGATTCACCACCGTAAAAAAAATCTTGTGAAGCCTTTGAAAGACCTGGAGGCCAAAAACAAAGGAAGAACGTTGCAGGAATTGGGCATGGCTGGTCTAGAGGAAAGCAGGACCAGGGGAGGCATGATGGCAGTCGTCCAGTATTTGAGGGGCTGCCCCAAAGAAGAGGGGAGGTCAAGCTATTCTCCAAAGCAGTGGTTCTTAACCTGGGCGATATCGCCCCAAAGATTTTTGTTTCAGGGGGCGATGGGCGAAAAGGGCGGCATGGGGCGGAACGGAAGGGCGAGGCGATGGAGCGAGATATATTGGGAGAGAGAGAGAGAGAGATCTATATTGGTAGATAGATACCGTGTTTCCCCAAAAATAAGACCTACCCCAAAAGTAAGACCTAGCACTATTTTCTAAACCTGCCCTAATATAAGACCTACCGAAAAATAAGACCTAGTGTAAATCTCCAGTTCCAGGAAGACTTTTCAGGGAGCAACCGTGCACCAAAAACACCCCACACACTCACACCCACTATTTGGCACCATAAATATATAAGACCTACCCGAAAATAAGACCTAGTGTTTTTGGGAGCCAAAAAATATATAAGACAGTGTCTTATTTTCGGGGAAACACGGTAGGTAGGTAGACAAAAAGACAGACAGGTAGGTAGGCAGGAAGGCAAACAGACAGACCTTTTGGATGGATGGATGGATGGATGGATGGATGGATGGATGGATGGACGGACAGACAAAAAGAATGCGAGAGAGGCAGCACTTTGGGAAAGCGGTGGCAGCGGCTTTTCCCAACATGCTGCCGTGATTCGGCGCCGGCTCAGGTGCAGTACAACAGTCAATGGGGTGAGCCTGCAGGGCCGGCGCCTCCAACGCCCCCCTGCTGCCTCTTAGCGTCCCCAAGGGGGCTGGCAGCGGGGCACTAAGAGGCGACAGGGGGGGCGTTCAAGGTGCCGGCTGGCCCTGCAGGTTCACCCATTGACTAGCACTGCTCTGGAGCCGGCACCTCCAATGAGGAACCAGTGGCACGTTACTTGCTGCTGCGGCCGTGTTCAACGCACCCCCCCCTGCCGCCTCTTAGCCCCCCTCTGCTGGCCCCCTTGGGGACGCTAAGAGGTGGCAGGGGGGGCGGTTATGTTGGGGGAGGGGGGCGATGACAACTTCCTCAATGGCTCAAGGGGGCGATTCTTTCAAAAAGGTTAAGAACCACTGCTCTAAAGCACCTGAAGGCCAGACAAGGAATAATGGGTGGAAACTGAACAAGGAGAGATTCAACCTGGAATTAAGGAGAAACTTCCTAACAGGGAGAACAATTAACCTGTGGAACTACTTGCCACCAGAAGTGGTGGGTGCTCCATCACTGGAGGGCTTTTAAGAACAGACTGGACAGTCACTTGTCCAGGGTAGTATACACTTATAGGGTCTCCTGTTTGAGTAGAGGGTTGGACTAGAAGACCTCCAAGGTCCCTTTCCAACTCTGTTATTCTGAATTAGTGAAGGTATATAGTGAGTTTTTTGCTCCCTTCCTTGACTGCCCGCCTGGACAGCCAGCCACGTCCTACAGGGCGATGTTGGACAACATCACAAATGACACACACTTTCTAAACCGGTCTCGAATTTCCAGCCAATAATTTATCTCCTGTCCTTCGAGCCACAATTCTTGACTCTCTCTTTCTCTCTGTTTTATTTTGTTTCTTTATTCCTCTCTTCCAAATCCTATTTAGCCGCTTGCTAAACACCCGAGCCAAATTGGTTTTTAAGTCCTCTAATTTGGGTGCCTCCACGCCAAATGGAGAAGTCTTCACCTTTCCTTTGGTCCCTGGACTTCTCTTCTCCTCCTCTCCAGAAATTTTGCTGGAGGGACTCAGGAAAAGAGCTTAGAAGTAACAGAATGAGATGATTGGGAGGGACCTTGGAGGTCTTCTAGTCCACCCCCGAGCACAAGCAAGAGACCCTCTACCACTCCAGACAAATGTCTGTCCAGTCTCTTCTTTAAAAACTCCAGTGATGGAGCAGGCACAACTTCTGGTGGCAAGTTGTTCCATTGTTATTGTCAGGAAATTTCTCCTTAATTCCAGGTTGCTTCTCTTCTGGATTAGTTTCCATCCATCGCTTCTGGTCCTGCCTTTAGGTGTTTTGGAAAATAATGTTGACCCCCCCACCCTTCTTCTCTGGGACAGCCCCTCAAATATATTGAAAAATGACAATCATGTCAACCCAAGTCCTTCTTTTCCCCCCGAACGCCATCACTCTGCTAAACAAATAATTCCCTCAACACTGTCCAACTATTTACAAAGTCTGCACTGCTATCACTATTAATCTTCTCCTCACTCCTTATCGCCCATCCCCTCCCACTTGTGACTGTATGACTGTAACTTTGTCGCTTGTATCCTTACGATTTCTGTTGACTGTTTCCTAGTATGATTTGATTGCTTATTGTACCCTTTGACTATTATTAAGTGTTGTACCTGATGATTCTTGACTCTTGATGAAAGTATCTTTTATGTACACTGAGAGCATTTGTACCAAGACAAATTTCTTGTGTGTCCAGTCACACTTGGCCAATAAAGAATTCTATTCTATTCTATTCTGTTCTGTTCTGTTCTATTCTTCTATTCTATTCTATTTTTCTATTCTATTCTGTTTTATTCTATTCCATATTCTATTGTACCTTGACAAATGTATCTTTTCTTTTATGTATACTGAGAGTATTTCCACCAAGACAAATTCCTTGTGTGTCCAATCACACTTGGCCAATAAAGAATTCTATTGTATTCTATTGTATTCTACTGTATTCTATTGTATTCTATTCTATTCTATTCTATTCTATTCCATTCCATTCCATTCCATTCCATTCCATCCTATCCTATCTTTGTTCCTTATTCCTCATTATATTCTGTTCTGTTCTATTCTATTCTATATTCTATAGTACCTTGACAAATGTATCTTTTCTTTTTTGCATACTGAGAGCATTTGCACCAAGGCAAATTCCTTGTGTGTCCAATCACACTTGGCCAATAAAGAATTCTATTCTATTCTATTCTATTCTATTCTATTCTATTCCATTCCATTCCATTCCATTCCATTCCATCCTATCCTATCTTTGTTCCTTATTCCTCATTATATTCTGTTCTGTTCTATTCTATTCCATATTCTATTGTACCTTGACAAATGTATCTTTTCTTTTTTGCATACTGAGAGCATTTGCACCAAGGCAAATTCCTTGTGTGTCCAATCACACTTGGCCAATAAAGAATTCTAATTCTAATTCACTAGACTAGATAGAATTCACCCAATAGCTGCAGGCAACTCATCCAACAGTGAGAGAATGAGAAGACACCATGGGGAACTTATTATTATTATTATTATTATTATTATTATTATTATTATTATTATTTAAAAGAGGGAGCAGGAAGGGGGAAGGCAGTGGAGAGCAAGCCCAGATTCAACAGCCCTGGGCAAGGAAACTTTTTCCATGCTGAATACAATCCTTTCTCCTACTCAGGGATCAGCCTGCACAATTCCAGACCGCACATCTGCATAAGGAGCGATGATGCACTCTTCCCCACTTTGGTGTCAAAAGGAGAAGTGTGTACATTGGCAGCCTGGTTTGTAAAACGATGCTTTTCGGCGTTTCCTTTCCCAGCTGGGGAACATGCTCAAGAATGGGATCCCAGGATGGTCAGTAGCTGCCATTGGGGATGGTAGAGACGAAGCCCGTGGTTTCAGAGAGGGAAGGAGATGGGGGTAGAAGGGAAGGAAGAGAACGAGGAAGAACGAGGAAATGGGAGAAGGACAGAGGAAGAGGAAGTGGAAAAGAGGGAAGGAAGGGAAGGGGAAGAAGAAGAAGAAGAAGAAGAAGAAGAAGAAGGAGGAGGAGGAGGAGGAGGAGGGAGGAGGGAGGAGGAGGAGGAGGAGGAGGAGGAGGAGGAGGAGGGAGGTCTGGAAGAGAAAGAAAGAAAGAAAGGAAGGGGAGAATAAGGAAGAGGAAGAAAAGGAAGAAGAAAGGCAAAGGAAGGAAGGAAACCAGGGGGAAGAGGACTGGAAACAGAAGAAATGCAAGAGAAAGGAGGGAAAGGAAGGATAGTGGGGGAAAGAAAAAGAGGAAGGAAGGAAAGAGAAAGGGGAAAATAGGAAAAAGGAGAGGAAGAGGAAGGAAGGAGAGGAGAAAAGGAGAAAGAAAAGAGGAAAGGGAAAATCAGAGGGAGGAGGGAGAGAAGGAAGGATGGTTTTAGGGATGGAGGGAGCACTGGCCAACTCAGGGAGAGGGGGCTGGGAATGTTGCTCTAAAGACTCAGGTGATGTGGCAGCTGTGAATTCCAGAATAACTGAGTTGGAAGGGACCTTGGGAGGTCTTCTAGCCCAACCCCTTACTCAGGCAGGAGACCCTATATCATTTCAGACAAAATGGTTGTCCCATCTCGTGCAGTGTTGGGGCATTCACAACTTCTGGAGGAAGTTGTCCTACTAGTTCACTGTCCTCACGGTTAGGAAATTTCTCCTGAATTCTAAGTTGCTTCTCTCCTTGATTATTTTCCACCCGTTGCTTCTTGTCCTGCCTTCAGGGGCTTGGGAAAATAAGCTGACCCCTTCCTCTTCTTCGGGGCAGCCCCTCAAATACTGGAACACCGCTTTCATGTCCCCCCTGGTCCTTCCCTTCACTAATCCAATTCCTCTAACTGAACTGAAGAAGCTCCTTGGATGAGAAGCAAAACGTCTTCAAAGAAAAACCAGAAAGTCTAGTCGCCTCTTGAAAAAGCACCCCTGGGACAACCAAGACCTGGATGCATAGAGATTTTTCATACGTTCTTCACAGGGGTGGGATTCAGCCGGTTCAGGCCAGTTTGGGCAAACCGGGTGTTAAATTTTCATCTGGTTTGGTGAACCGGTAGTTGAAATGACCAGCTGGCCCCGCCCATCCCATTCTCCCCTCCCAGGAGTCTCCACGTGGCCCATTTTGGATGCAGGGAAGTGCCGGATCTGCGTGGAGGCTCTGAGAGGTGGCAAAACAGGCCTTCCGGAAGTACCAGAAGTCCGGAAATGGGCCTGTTTCCACCTTCTGGAGGGCCTCCGGAGCCTAGGGGAGGCCATTTTTGCCCTCCCAGAGGCCCGAGGGAAGCCTCCGGACTCTGGGGAAGGTGAAAATGGCCCTCCCGGAAGTTCTGTCAGGCCACGCCCACCCAACAACTGGGCAAAGAGCCAATTGCTGGGATTTCTGAATCCCACCCGTGATTCTTCATATTTTAGCCTCCAGTCCCCTCATCCTCTTTGTTGCTCTTCTCTGCTCTCTTTTAATATACATCCTTTTTCAAATATCATGACCACCAAAAAAAAAACCGGACGCAATATTCCAAGCGTGGTCTTCCCAAGGCGTTATTTTAAAAAATGGCAATGCCTTGGTAAGATCACACTTGGGAAGATGGCTTCCAGTTTGGGTGAGAAAGTTGAGAAAAGGCAGAATTGCATTGCTTGCCTGGGAGAGGGGAAGGAGAAGGGGGATTTAATTGAAGCTGTAGGGTGTTAATGAAACCACAGTCCTGTGAAGCCCACCTACCAGGTGCCTGAGTTTGCTCTAACTTTCTCTGACCCTGGGAGGACACCTGACCTTTTACGGATAAAAGATCGCGCGCGCGAGAGAGACAGACAGACAAAGAGAGACACAGAGAGAGAGACACACACACACAGAGACAGACAGAGACAGAGAGAGAGAGAGACACACACA
Organism: Naja naja; assembly: GCA_009733165.1. Lineage (NCBI taxonomy): Eukaryota > Metazoa > Chordata > Lepidosauria > Squamata > Elapidae > Naja > Naja naja. The sequence goes on from SOZL01001468.1 coordinate 6,572, forward strand.
CACACAGAGACACACACAGAGACTGAGATAGAGAGAGATACACAGAGACAGACAGACACACACGCACACAGACACAGACAGAGACAGAGAGAGAGAGAGAGAGAGAGACAGACACACAGACACACAGAGACACAGACAGAGACAAACAGAGAGACACAGAGAGAGAGAGACAGACAGACACACAACACACAGAGACACAGAGAGAGAGAGAGAGACAGAGAGAGGGAAGAGAGAGAGAGACTGCTTATCTTTGCAAACGTTTTCCTTTCTGAGCTCAGGAGAAAATTGCAAAACCGGCTATTAAAGAGCAATGGCTCGATTTAAGCGGTTTTATCCGTCGGTTGGCATTTGATGCAGCCCCGTTTGGCTCATTAGATGCCGTGCCAATTCTGAGCTCCTCTGCAGGGCATCAATCGGAATCGAGGCCAGCCGGCTGGCCGAGATGAAACTCGCTGCCCTCGTGAAGCGTGAAGCAAAGGCAAGGAAGGATCTAAAGGAGATTCATCCGGGGTGTACATCAACAAGAACAAGAATAACAGCAACAACAACACCACACACACACCCTGGGATCACTAACCCAGGGCACTCATCAAGCTGCAGACAGGTGGGAATTGCTAAGGTTCCATAACATAAATGAGAAATAAAATAAATAAATTACAGAGAGACAGTTTGGTCTAGGAGTTAAGACACCTGGCTAGAAAGTGGGAGACTGTGAGTTCTAGTCCCGCTTTAGCTATGAAAGCTGGCTGGATGACTTTGGGCCAATCACCAGGAGTCAGTAAGTTCTAGTGCGGCCTTAGGTATGAAAGTCAACTGGGTGACTTTGGGCCAATCACCAGGAGACGGTGAATTCTAGTCCGGCCTTAGGCATGAAAGCTGACTGACTGACTTTAGGCCAATCATCAGGAGACGTTGAGTTCTAGTCCTGCTTAGGCATGAAAGCCAACTGGGTAACTTTGGCCCAATCACCAGGAAATGGTGAGTTATAAGTCCAGCCTTAGGCATGAAAGCTGATTGAGTGACTTTGGTCCAATCACCAGGAGATGGTGAGTTCTAGTCCCATTTTAGGCATGAAAGCTTATTGGGTGAATTTGGGCCAATCACCAGGAGATGGTGAGTTCTAGTCCCGCCTCAGGCATGAAAGCTGACTGACTGACTTTGGGCCAATCACCAGGAGATGGTGAGTTTTAGTCCCGTCTTGGGCATGAAAGCTGATTGAGTGACTTTGGCCCAATCACCAGGAGACTGGGAGTTCTAGTCCCTCCTCAGGCATGAAAGCTGACTGACTGACTTTGAGCCAATCATCAAATTATGTGCAGTTATTCCTTGGAAACTGAGGAGGCCCATTCACGAGAGCCAGGCAGGGCAGCGGAGGAGCACACAAAACCTGCCCTTCGGCAGCATACAGAAGTGGCAGCCAGGCAAGGCGTCCTGGTGGGAGAGAGAGACAACCAGCCAATCCATCACTCCGTGCTTCAGAAATGGTTCTTTCCGATTGATTGATTGGCTCCTGGCACAGAAGAGCCGCTCTGTGTGCGAGGAGATGGGATTCTACTGGGAAGAGAATTTGGGGAGGTGACTGGCTGGGGGACAGAGACCCTCGCCATCTGAAGAAGAAGGTCAATCGATGGCCGTGGGGTGGGGTCCGGGGATGGGAAGGAGGAGGACCTCTGAGTGGGAGATGGTTCAGGTCTGTGAGAACACAACCAATCCAGGACCCCACAGACTTCTTTCTCCTCTTCTCCTCTCCATCCTCCTCCAACATTCTGTTTATAACAGGAGGGAGGGAAGGAAGGAAGGAAGGAAGGAAGGAGGAGGAGGAGGAGGAGGAGGGAGGAAGGAAGGAAGGAAGGAAGGAAGGAAGGAAGGAAGAAAGGAGAGAGAGGAGGGAGGAGGAGGGGAGAGAGGAGGAAAGGAGGAAGGAAAAAGAGGAGAGAGGAGGAAGAAAGGAGAAAAGGAAGGAGGAGGAGAGGAAGGAAGGAAGAAGAAAGAGGAGAAAAGGAGGAGAGGAGAGAGAGGAGGAAAAGGAAATAAAAGGCAAAAAAAAGAGGGAGAGAGAGAGAAGATAAAATAAGGAAGGAGGGAGGGAGGAAGGAAGGGGGGAAAGAGGGGGAGGAAAATAAGGAAGGAGAGTGGCTTTTATACCAAAGGCAGGACTACAACTCACCATCTCCTAGTTTCTTCAACCCTTTTCTGCGCCAGCTGTTAAATGCACCACTGAAATGAAACGTATCAGGCAGCTGCTCCACTTCTCCCGTGTCTGCCACTGATTTCCCTCGCCAGGTGATCCAGGTGACCTTGAGGCCCTTAAACCCATGCTGGTTGTCAGACATCGGGGTTTAATCACAGGACTCTGGGAAATGCCGCACAACGTTGCTATCGTGTCACCCATGAGCGCGACAACCTGTCGCAAACCCACTTTTTCACTGGCACTGTACCTTCGAGCAGTCACTCAAACAAAGGTTTGTACCTTAAGGGTTACCTTGACCTAGGTACTTACATACTACCCAGTGTGGCATTCGACCGGTTCGGCCTGGTTCTGGTGAGCCGGTAGCAGCGACGAGCAGCGGAGACCGAACCCGGTTCTCTCCGCCGCTCTGCTGTTGGGAGGCCTCCCATACTCACTTTGATCCTCGGAATGTGAAGCGCAGCTGTTTTGCGCGGCGCAGAAGAGCGCCGCGCGGCAGCTGCTGAAGCAACTGGGAGATCGTGCTGGCTTGCAGGAGGCATGTTAGAATGCCTCTGTGCCTGCGCAAAGTGCACGTTTGGCACACGCGTGCACGGCAAGTGTGTGCATGGGCGCAAAGCGAGCCCACCAAGCCACGCCCACTGAACTGGTGGCAACAATATTTGAATCCCACCACTGATACCACCTAAAGACGTAGCTTGTTCTTTGCTCTCCCAGAAGCTGCAACCTAGGATAGATCCTGGAATCCTAAAATGTGAAGAGAGTCTTAGGGCTGGAAAGGATCTTGTAGTTCTTCTTCTTCTTCTTCTTTTTAATTACATTTATATGCCGCCCTTCTCCGAAGACTCAGGGCAGCTTACAATTTTTGGGATACAACCCAATGCGCTCAGCAGTAGCCTTCATTCCATTGTATACGCCTGCTTATTACTAAGCGGCATTTTTACAAAGTCAGCTTATTGCCCCCAACAATCTTGGGTCCTCACTTTACCTACCCCGGGAGGATGGAAGGCTGAGTCCACCTTGAGCCTGATGGGATTCGAGCCTGCACTAATTGCAGGCAGCTGGAGCTTAAGTGCTAGGCGTTTAACAGCCTGCACCACCAAGGCTCAAGTGAAGTGGGGTGGGTTTTTCTTAATTGTATGTTAACTAAATTTTACTGGTTTTAGATTTTATTGGGCTTGGGGTTTAATTGAATTTTAATTAATTTATTTTGCATTGTGTGTTTTTATATTGTGAGCCGCCCTGGGTCCCTAGGGAGAGAGGGCGGCATGTAAGTCCAATAAAATGGAAACTGAAATTGAAATGTCATCTCCCTCGTCCTCTATTCTAGCGATCCAGAATATCAGAGTCGGAGAGGGACCTTGGAGGTCTTCTAGTCCAACCCCCTGGTCAGGCAGGAGACCCTAAATCATTTCAGACAAAATGGCTGTCCAATCCCCCTTTTTAAAAAACCTCCAGTGTTGCAGCACCCGCAGCTTCTGGTGGCAAGCAGTTCCACTGGCTAATTGTCCTCCTTGTCAGGAAATTCCACGTTGCTTCTCTCCTGGATTAGCTTCCGCCTCCAAGCCTGGCCTCGTCCTTCCGATACCGACCATCCTGGGACACTGGCTGGCTGTTTTGGTTCTCCTTTGTCAACCTGAACTTGGCTCCTCAATGCCGTTTCGGTCTTCCGAGAATTAATGCCTGGCAAATGACCAATCGGCCAATCAGCCCTTCCTTTCCGATCTCACCCCCCCCCCAAAAAAAGTCAACCCTTGTTGAGTGAAACAAACCGGGATCCGCCTTAAGCCTCCGTGCTACCACGGCTCGCGTCTCCCAAGTTGGCATTCTTTCCCTTTGCCAGTAAATGGGCTCCGATTGTGGGATTCGGATAACGCACGTGCAGCTCCGGCCGCCACTGGTGTGTGTGTGTGTGTGTGTGTGTGTGTAATGTTCCTGCTTACAGCTCAGGGCCTGTGACAATTTTGCGAAGCCGATGACAAAGGGACGGCGGGGCCTATGTTGTGGTTGCGACACAGTCGCAGATGCAAACTGTGTTTCTTCTGCCCCCACACCCACCCACCCACTTCCTCAAAGCAGACAAACAATAAAAACCATTTATCATCCAATAAACACAGCACTCAGAACAAAGTTTTGGTTTGGGGGTAGTTTGTACGCTGGGCTTTCCTTTCTGGCGGCTGCTGGTTGAGTCAACAACACACACACACACACACACACACATACACGAAGGGGCCTGGCATTATAAAAAAAAGATTTTATTCCAAGCATGATGCACCCACAGTCTAAGAGGGGGTGGAACCCCCTGGAGGACTGGCCAAGATGAAGGGGGCAAGGAAGCAGAAGGGAACACAGCAAAAAGGACAGAGTTGGAAGGCACCTTGGAGGTCATCTAGGCCAACCCCCCCCTGCTCAAGCAGGAGATCCTATTCCTGTCATGGCGAACTTATGGCACTGCCTGCCAGAAGGGACACACAGAGCCCTCACCAACTGCTCTTCTGGTTTCTGGACCCAGCTGGTCTTTGCAGGCGCCGGAGCACCGGAAAACAAGCTTAAAAAACAGCCTGAAAACAGCCCCCAAAATGCCCTGGAAAACAGCCTGAAAATGACCCCAAAAAACAGCCTGAAAACTGCCCTGAAAATGGCCAAAACAATGGCCAAAAACAACCCAAAAACCGGTGAAAAAAACCAGGCCAAAAACGGTCTGAAAACAGCCCCCAAAACGCCTCAAAAACAGGCATGTGCACACTTGGCCAGCTGGTCTTCGGGTTTCTGGCAGGGTTTGCCATTCCTGTCCCCTACCATTTCAGATAAGCGGTCGTCCAGTCCCTTCTTGAAAGCTTCCATTGATGAAATGTTCACAACTTCTTTGTGGCAGGGGGTTCCACTGGTTCATTGTCCTCACTGTCAGGAAGTTTCTCCTAGCTTGCTTCTCTCCTTGATCAGTTTCCCTCCGTTGCTTCTCGTCCTGCCTTCAGGGGCTTTGGAGAATAGCTTGGCCCCCTCTTCTTTGGGGCAGCCCCTCAGATATTGGAGTATTGCTATCATGTCACCTGTCCCACAGGTGCTTTTTGCAAAGGACTTTCTTTACAGACCCCGCACATCCCGGACGTAAACTATGTCAACTCCTTCCCTCAAAAGGACGCTATAGAGCACTGCACACCAGAACAACTAGACACAAGGACAGTTTATTCCCGAACACCATCACTCTGCTAAACAAATAATTCCTTCAACACTGTTCAACTATTTACTAAGTCTGCACTACTATCATTATTAATCTTCTCATCACTCCTTATCACCCATCCCCTCCCACTTGTGACTGTAAGACTGTAACTTTGTCGCTTGTATCCTTACGATTTATATGGACTGTTTCCTAGTATGATTTGATTGCTTATTGTACCGTATGACTAGCATTAAGTGTTGCACCTGATGATTCTTGACTCTTGACGAATGGATCTTTTCTTTTATGTACACTGAAAGCATTTGCACCAAGACAAATTCCTTGTGTGTCCAATCACACTTGGCCAATAAAGAATTCTATTCTATTCTATTCTATTCTATTCTATTCTATTCTATTGTTTATTCTATTCTATTCTTATTCCAACATTCTAACCTATTCTATTGTTTATTCTATTCTATTCTTATTCCTATATTCTATTTCATTCTATTCTATTTCTATTCTATATTCTGTTGTGTTCTATATTCTGTTCTATATTCTGTTCTGTATTCTGTTCTGTTCTCTTTTCTTCTGAATTGACTGCTTATTGTACCCTATGACTATTATTAAGTGTTGTACCTGATGATTCTTGATTCTTGATGAATGTATCTTTTCTTTTATGTACACTGAGAGCATTTGCACCAAGACAAATTCCTTGTGTGTCCAATCCTACTTGGCCAATAAAGATTTCATCATCATCGTTTTCTTTTTCTTTTTACTTGAAGATGTTTCGCTACTCTTCCAAGAAGCTTCCTCAGTTCCGACTGAACAGTGGAGAAGCTGAAGAAGCTTCTTGGATGACAAGCGAAACGTCTTCAAGGAAAAACCAAGGAAGTCCAGCTGCCTTTGGGGAAAGCACCTTCGGAAGAACACTCATCGCCTGGATGGCTATGGAGAATCTCCACAAACACGCAAAACTGTTGTCTATGGATTTATGATGCTTATATCCAAGTGCTCATGAACATTGGAAGATCTTGGCCAATGTAGGCATCAAATTGACCAGTGGACTTCCCAAAGGTGCTTTTTCAGGAGGCATCTGGACTTCCTTGTTTTTTTTTCTTTTGAAAAAAAGCTTCTTCAGCTTTGATTTGGATGGTGGGGAATGGAAGGATTGATGCCCCTTGCAGACAGCTGGTCATTTGCATCCTTTTTAGAGGGTCATTGAGGTCAACTGGAGGTTTATCTGACCGGTGGCCTGTAACTTCCCAAGTCCTCCTCCTTCCTCTTTTTGAGGATGCCAATGATATTTCTTCTCTTCCAGCACCTTTCTGGGTCCAACCTCCAAAATCCTCTAGGAATTATTTTTTATTGATTTATTTTTATTGATTTATTTGTCAAGTGATTGTAAGATAACAGGTATAAGTATAAACATAGTTGTGAATACATGAAATGAATACATATAAGAAAAATAAAAGAAACAATAGGACAGGGATGGTAGGCACGTTTGTGCACTTAAGCACGCCCTCTACAGACCTCTTAGGAAAGGGGTGAGGTCAATAGTAGACAGTCTAAGGTTAAAGTTTTTGGGGTTTGAGGAAGAAACCACAGATTCAGGCAGAGTATTCCAGACATTGACCACTCTGTTGCTGAAGTCGTATTTCCTGCAATCAAGTTTGGTGCGGCTTACCTTGAGTTTGTATCTGTTGTGTGCTCTTGTATTGTTATGGCTGAAGCTGAAGTATTCATTGACGGGTAGGACATTGCAATGTATGATTTTATGTACTATACTTAGATCGGACCGAAGATGGTGTAGTTCTAGATTTTCTAGGTCTAGAACTCTCTTCAAAAGAGTGAGTTTTGCCGCAAACCAAGCCCAACCCCCTTTCGAAAAAGCACCGTGACCTGGAGGACTGAGAACCTCCATATAAGTATGTCACCTCCTTGTCCTTCTTTTCATCAGACTAGACCAGAGGTCCCCAAACTTGGCTACTTTTAAGACTTTGTGGACTTCAACTCCCTGAATCCTCCCCAGCCAGCATAGCTTACTCTCTTGTGATCCTTCGCTCTGCAGTCTCTCTCCACTTTAGGAGGTTAAGAGAAAAAAGAAACAGACACGGCTGGCTGGCGGGGGAATTCTGGGAGTTGAAGTCCACAAGTCTTAAAGTTGCCAAGTTTGGGGGCCCCAGGACTAGATTAACCTCATCGTTGGCTAATCTCATCTCCTTCTGAATGCCAGCTTTCTTTTGCCTTGACTTCTCTGGGCCTCCCTTCCTCCCTCCCTTCAGGATTGCCAGATCTTTTGAAAACGGGGCCGTTGTCAGTGATGGATGAGGGTCTCCCTTTTCTTTTCTTCCCTTTTCTTTCTTTCATTCTTTCTTTCCTCAAAGGCGCACTTCAATTGGGACAACAGGCAGGCTGAGAGCATTGAAAAGTCGAGGGGCCGCAGGGAAGGGGACGATCTGCTGTCACAGGCCCTTCCCCCCTTACCTCCCTGTATCCCTTGGTCCACGTGCTAATGGGAACGGTGCCTCCGGGAACAAGCATCACACTGGTTTCGTAGTGAGTGCAAGCCTCCGGAATTCAGGGGCGGGCAACTCCCGTCCCTTTACATCCTTGTGGACTTCAATCTCCAATCTCTTCTTTAAGAACTTCCAGCGATGCAGCACCACAACTTCTAGTGTCAAGCTGTTCCACTGGTTAATTGTCCTCACTCTTAGGAAGTTTCTCCTTAATAATGGAGCCTTGGTGGTACAGGCTGTTAAACACCTAGCACTTAGCTCCAGCTGCCTGCAATTAGTGCAGGCTCGAATCCCACCAGGCTCAAGGCGGACTCAGCCTTCCATCCTCTCGGGGTAGGTAAATTGAGGACCCAAGATTGTTGGGGGCAATAAGCTGACTTTGTAAAAAATGCCGCTTAGTAATAAGCAGGCATATACAATGGAATGAAGGCTATTGCTGAGCGCATTGGGTTGTATCCCAAAAATTGTAAGCCGCCCTGAGTATTTGGAGAAGGGCGGCATATAAATGTGAATTAAAAAATAAATAAATAATTCCAGGTTGCTTCTCTCCTGGATTTAGTTTCCGTATCCAAGCCGTGCCTTGTCCCTTGGATGTCGACCCACCTGGGCCGCCACTGGCTATTTTGGTTCCCCTTTAACACCTCGAACTTAGCTCGAGTTAATTTGTGCAAGCGACACCTGGCCAATCAGCTCTTCCTTTTCGACCCTTTGAGTCAGCCCTTGTTGAGTTATATAAATCGGGGTCTGCCTTAGGGTGACTCCCTCTTCTTTGTGGCAGCCCCTCAAACATTGGAAGTGTCAGGACTCCAGCAGTCGCTCTAATTAAATCATGATTCTTGAGCCAAACTTCCAGAAATTCCTTTGGATTCATTAGAGGCGACATACTGGCCCTGCCCTGTACGAAGCCAACTCTGGCATACGTCATTCACAGTTCCCTCCAGGTCATGGTTCTCCCAAAGTTGCCAGATTTGGAGACCCCTTGCCTAGTGGTTAAGCCAGGGACAAGCTAGAAACCAGGACACCGTAAGATCTAATCTCAGACAGCTTGGAGCTTCAAGCACCTCTATTTATTCAGACTAACGGAGCTAAATTTATACTGAAACGTTTAAATACTGAGCAGGTTATTTCTCAACTCACAGCCACAACTGAGCCCACAATTCCTGTGGCTAAGCAAGACAGTTCTTAAGTGAGAAAGTTGTTAAGGGAGTTTTGCCCCCGTGTTATGACTTTTCTTGCCATATTTGCTAAGTGAATCCCTGCTGTTGATTTAGTTACTAACCCGCTTGTCCCAAAGGTGCTTTTTTTTTATCCCAGGAGGCAGCTGGACTTCATTTTTTTTTTCTTCATTTTCTTTTGAAGACATTTCTCTTCTTATCCAAGAAGCTTCTTCAGCTCTGACCGGATGTTGGGGAATGGAAGGATTTATACTCCTTGCAGACACCTAGCTGGTCACTTGCATCCTTTTAGAGGGTCGTTGAGGCCACTGGGGGATTTGTCTGTGTCTTCAGGGTCACTTGAGTAGTGCAAATGCTTCCTGTAGTCTGCAATTTTCCTCTGGAAATCCATTCCTACTCCCAGACCATTCCAAGGGTGCTCATCCCAAATTGCATAGCTAAAAGTCTGTAGAGATTCTCAGTCACCCAGGTCGTGGTTGTCCCAAAAGTGCTTTTTCAGGAGGCAGCTGGACTTTCTGTTTTTTTTCTTTTGAAGACGTTTCGCTTCTCATCCAATGAGCTTCTTCAGCTCTGACAGGACAGCGGGGAATGGAGGGATGTGTATTCCTTGCAGACAGCTGGTCATTTGCTTCCTTTTTTAGAAAGTTGTTGAGGACGCTTGAAAATTTGTGTGTCCTCAAGCTCTGCACTACTCAGGTGACCTGCAGGACACAGAACAACCTCCAAGTGACCTCAACGACCCCCTAAAAAGGATGCAAATGACCAGCTGACTGCAAGGAGCATAAATCCTTCCATTCCCCACCATCCGGTCAGAATGGAAGAAGCTTCTTGGACGAGAAGCGAAACGTCTTCAAAAGAAAAAAAAGCCCAGTTGCCTCTTGGAAAAAAAAAAACCACCTTTGGGATTCCAAGTGGCCTCAACAACTCTCTAAAAAGGATGCAAATGACCAGCAAGGAGCATAAATCCTTCCGCTCCCCACCATCCGTCTTCAAAAGAAAAAAGCTCAGTTTCCTCTTTGGAAAAAAAAAAGCCCCTTTGGGAAAAAACCTGAGGACAGGCCTGGTTCCAGCCCGGGACTCGAACCCAGGGCCTTGCTTCGGAGGAGAGAGACGAGGCTCTGCTTTTGCCCGGGTGACCTCATCAACAGTCCCTCCTCTGGCTCAGTGTGAGCGGCTGCTGCCATTTTTCCATCTGAATTCCTCCCCTGTCCCAACGCCTTTGTAGTGGTTGAGATGGAGAAGGTGACGTCCAAAACTCCTTGACAGACACATTCGTTTCGAAGGGGAATAAAAAGAGAAAAAGAGAATTGGCAGAATAGGCCTAATCTCTCGCCGCTGAACCGTGACCGCTGAAAGGGCTGCTATTATTAAGTCAAAGAGGAGGTTAGGAGAGAGGGGGGGAAAAAAAAAACCCAAAGCTCTGCCTTAGGGAAGCCCCCCCGAGTGAAACCCGGTGAAAACATCTCAAATTTGGGGATCTGAAGTCTATCCGGAGCCAAACTCCCCCTTTTCGTCCCACAGACGTTGGGCTGGGCTTGCAATCGCCCCCAGACAACGCGGAGCTGGAAATAGCCCCCTTCCGTCCTGCAGCACACCCAGAGGGTGTCGATTTGGATGGAGGCAATCGATCCATCGGGGTAGAGGTGGAAGGGACCTGGGAGGTCTTCTAGTCCAGCCCCCTGCCTTAGTAGGAGACCTTATACCATTTCAGATAGGTGATTTTCTAGACGCTTCTTAAAAGCTTCCAGCGATGGGAGCACCCACAACTTCTGGTGGCAAGCAGTCCCACTGGTTAATCGTCCTCACTGTCAGGGAGTTTCTCCTTAATTCCAGGCTGCTTCTCTGCTCGTTTCCATCCCTTGTTTCTTGCTTTTTGCCCTTCTGCCGCTTTGGACAATAACCTGTCCTTCTCTGGGGTTCCATTTCTTTTCCCGTCTTCCCTTGGGCCAATTCAGGCAACCAAACGAAAGCAAGCTAAACTTAAAACACCCCCACACACACACACACACTCTGAAAAAGATGTGTAAGAGCATCAAAAGCCGCTTGGAGCGAAATCCTGCTGGCTCACCGCTCTCTCTCTCTCCCCGCCCGCTTTTCTTCTCCGTATTTTTAGCCTGTGCCCGAGGCCGCAAAAATTGGGAATCCTGCCTTGGAAAACCAACTACGGCCAAGATGTTAAGGGCCTTTGGAAGCGAAACCTGGCACTGAGCTTTGATGGAAGGACTGCAACACACCCGGCTGGCACCCAGCTCCCTTTTCCACGGTGGGGGTGTGTAAATAATACACACACACACACAACTCATGTGCTCTCGCGAGATGCTCTCGGGGTTGGAAGGCTTTTAGGAAAGAGAGGCTTATATTTCTGTCAAAAGGGGGGCAAGGTTTCTCCACGGGTGCCTCGCGCCAAGGTTACTGTGACAAAGCGCCTTGTCTTGGGAAAGAAGACGAGCGTTCCTGACTGAAGGGGTCAGATGGAAAACAGGGCCGGGGAAGGATGGTTTTAATTTAAAAAGCGAAGGAGTCAGCAGCAAATAGCAGCAGCGGCAGCAACCCAGCAAATTGTCATCCAGAGCGGCTCCTGGGCTTAGGTTCCCAACTAACCCAAAGGTCTTTGGGTTGCCATGTGTGCGGCAATATAAATGTTGAAATAAATAAGTAAAATAAATCTCTTCCTTGTCTCCTGCTCCAAATGGGACTAGAACTCCCCGTCGCACTGGCGATTGGCCCAAAGCCACTCAGCTGGCTTTCGTGATTAAAATGGGACTGGAACTCCCCGTCGCCTGGCGAATGGCTCACCCAGCTGGCTTTCATGGTTAAAATGGGACTAGAACTCCCCATCGCCTGGCGATTGGCCCAGAGTCACCCAGCTGGCTTGCATGCTTGAAATGGGAGTAGAACTCCCCGTCGCACTGGTGATTGGCTCAGAGTCACTCAGCTGGCTTTCATGGTTAAAATGGGACTAGAACTCCCCATCACCTGGCGATTGGCTCAGAGTCACCCAGCTGGCTTTTATGCTTAAAATGGGAGTAGAACTCTCCATCTCCTGGTGATTGGCCCAAAGTCACCCAGCTGGCTTGTATGCTTAAAATGGGACTAGAACTCCCCATCACCTGGCAATTGGCTCAAAGTCACCCAGCTGGCTTGTATGCTTAAAATGGGACTAGAACTCTCCATCTCCTGGTGATTGGCCCAAAGTCACCCAGCTGGTTTTCATGCTTAAAATGGGAGTAGAACTCCCCATCGCCTGGCAATTGGCCCAAAGTCACCCAGCTGGCTTTTGTGCTCAAAATAGGACTAAAACTCCCCATCTCCTGGCGAATGACTAAGAGTCACCCAGCTGGCTTTCATGCCTGAGGTGGGACTAGAACTCCCCATCTCCTGGTGATAGGTTCAAAATCGCCCACCTGGCTTTCATGCTTAAAATGGGACTAGAACTCCCTGTCTCCTGGTGATCGGCCCAAAGTCGCCCAGTTGACTTCTGGGCTATGCTTGCTAGGGAATTCTGGGAGTTGAAATCCACCTATCTTCAAGTTGCCAAGTTTGGGAAATACTGCTCTAAATCTTTCCCATTCGTGGTCTGTTACCGGAACTACAATGCCTTTACTTGAAAGGGAGTTCTAGATCCTTCCTAGGGACTCATCCAAAATCACCCAGCTGGATTTGGGGCCTAAGGCAGGACTAGAACTCACCATCTCCTGGTTTCTAAGCCAGCACCAAATTGGCTCTCATAGATTAATCTCCATTTTCATAGTGAAGGCGTGGAGGGATGGGTGTTTTGGGGAGGGGGGGAAGCCAGATTTGCCGAAGGGCCACGTGGTTCAATTCACAAGTGCAATGATTCGCTTAACAACTGCGGTCAAGAAAATCAGGCCCGACTCACTGAACAACCGCCCTGCTTAGCAACGGAAATCCTGATCCCAATAATAATCCCAATAAGGATCCCAATAACGGTCGCAATTCGAAGAACCCCTTGTATTCTCAGCCTCCTGGGCTAGTTCCCTCCAAATGTTTTGCTTTCCGAATGCCGGGAAACTTTTCTGAGCTATCCATCTTTATCCTTCCTTATTTTCTCTTTTCCCCCTACCGTTTTCAGCTGCTCTTTTATGACTTTCCATAGAGCCACGCTGGCATTTTCCCTCTTCCCTGAAATCCTTTGCAATTGTCTCCCTTTCTACCCAGCCTTTTCCATTCCTGTCTGCCACGAGATCCTTCTGCGACCCGTGTTTTGTTTTGTTTTTTGTTCTTAAGTCTTAGCTTTCAAAAAGAAGACGCATGCAGCATGGCATCCTAAGGGAAGCTTAAAGTGGAAGGAGAGGGAGGCGGCTTTTAAAATCGGAGGGGGAAAAAAAGATGAATAACTAAGTGTCATGCCCACATTGGAGTCTGATTCCAAGGGGGAGGTCGAACAGCTGAAAGGGAGTGGGAGTGTGGCTCTGGTGGCTGTGGAGGAAACTGGGGAAGGGCAGAGTCTGGCTGGGCATTCAGAGGAAGACCCAGGCCCATCCCCTCTGCAACCTAGGGCACGCAGGGAGGAACAGATAAGGGAGCAACGTGGGTTGCGGGGGAGAAAAAGGCCCTGATTCCCTCCATTAGGTACAGCTGGGGAAACAGAATAAAGAGGGTGTTTGCACACAGAACCTTGCTGGAAGCAAAGTGTGCATTATCTTTTTTTGTCAAGTCCTATGTGGGTTCTGGTGTCTTCCCAACTGTATGTGTTTCATTATCTTTTGAGTTCTGCAATTCTATATCCTGCCCTGTTAATTGCTGCAGTGTGGTTTGTGTTGGTTTTTATTTATAATTTATATGTACTTTGGGTTCGGACTAAATTTCTTCCCTTTAAAAACTGTTCTTGGGAGAGTTTTTCCCCAGCTGATGATAACTGGACATTGGAGGCCAAGTTGGAGGAATTAAAGGGACTTTACTTTAGAGAGCAAGAAGATAAACAATTTTATCTGATATGGGATTTTTTAAAAAATTCATATTTATATGCTGCCCTTCTCCGGAGACTCAGGGCTGCTTACAATGTTTGGGCACAACCAATGTGCTCAGCAATAGCCTTCATTCCATTGTATATGCCTGCTTATTACTAAAGCGCATTTTTACAAAGTCAGCTAATTGCCCCCAACAATCTTGGGTCCTCAATTTACCTACCCCGGGAGGATGGAAGGCTGAGTCAACCTTGAGCCTGGTGGGATTCGAGCCTGCACTAATTGCAGGCAGCTGGAACTTAAGTGCTAGGCGTTTAATAGCCTGCACCACCAAGGCTCTGTTGAGAGGGGGCTGTTCAATTTGGACCCCTCTTTCAAACCTCTCTGTCCATAATGTGGACTTGGCCATCTTCAAAGCCTTTGTCTCTTAAATGCAGCTGGGCTGCTGAATCTTGTCCAGATGGGTTTGTTCTCCTATGTTGTGCCATGCGTTTGTGAAGTGGCCTGGTGCCTTTTTTGCTGGCAAACAATATAAGACAGGGTCTTATTTTCAGGGAAACGGTAGCTGTGCTGCTCAGAAACCAAGCTTCCACTGCATGACTTCTCATCCCCTGTCTGACTGCTCAGATGATCCATGACCTCCTAGGGAAAAAACTGTTCTCCATCCACTAATACAGTTTTTTTTTCCTGCTTAGTGAAATGACATCACACATCACCTGTTCTCCTTCCGATGCCCTCCAGATATATGTAGGTGGGAAAAGTATTGGCAAATGACCTGTTTTCGTAAATGATGCTGTGTCACATTCTCTTATCAGTAACCTATCGGTGATCCTGGCTTCCTGGCAAGCCTTTTCAAACCTGCTTCAGATGAGATAACCTGAAAGGCTTGGTGGGAAGTGAGCTGTCTATGTTTCCTCTC
>SOZL01001468.1:22454-34701 GCA_009733165.1 Naja naja
TGGAATAGAATGGAACAGAACAGAACAAAAATATAAAATGGAATGGAATAGAAAATATGGAGTGGAATGGAATGGAATGGAATGGAATACAACGGAACAAAAAATATAGAATGGAATGGAATGGAATAGAAAATATGGAATGGAATGAAATGAAATGGTATAGAATATTTGGCCAAGTTTGATTAGACACACAAGGTATTTGTCCTCAGTGCATAAGCTCTGAGTACATGCAAAACCACAAAGTACTAATAAACATAATAATACCAATAAGAGAAGGTAGTAGAACAGATGAGAAGGTTACTAGTAATACAGCCATACGTGGGCCATATATACCTTAGCCATAAGACAGTGCTGCAGGAATTAGGTGTTCAGCAGAGTGATGGCACATTGGGGATGGGACTTGTCTCTGGGTCTGTTTTTTGACCAAGGGAGCCAGGGTTGTCCAAAGACATTTTATGTGGTCAAGTGGCCAGCAAGGCTATATGCCAAAGAAGCCCAGAATGCTGTCACCATCCCACTGAAGTGGTACCTATTTATCTGCTCACTGTCAGGGCTCTGGCAGTTACCCCTATTTAAATCATGAGTCTCGAGCCAAACTTCCAAAACTTCAAAAGCATTTATTGGGAGTTAACATGTCCGGCACTGCCTGGGTGTAGCTGACTCTGAGACACATAATTCATTGTCACCCTTGACCCTGGTTTTTCCCTGTATCATAATTCATATTCTCCAATGGGACACATCCATAGCCAAGAGTCATCGATCGTGCTCTCCAGTTAGAATTTTGCGTGGCAGAAACTTCGGTTGCCTAGTTACTATCTTTGAAAACATTTATGGAATGCACTTTCGGTTTGCAAGCTGCCACACTGCTCCCCCCTCCCTTTCTGTTGGCAACTCTAAAAAGACCATAGACATATTTTATGAGTTGACACTCGCATTTGCATGCTTTCAAACTGCTAGGTGGGCAGGAGCAAAGAACGGGAGCTCACCCCGCTGCATGGTGCTGGGTCTCAAACCCGAGCTGTCAGCTTTCCAGCTGACAAGCTCGTGTCTTTATCCCCTGAGCCATCTTGCCCATCGTTTTAAGTTTATGGGAGCCAAAAAAAGCCAGGAGGAGACTGGGAAGGCCCTTTCAGATGAACATATATTATTTAGAAAGCTTAAACTTTTGCGGAGCATAGCCAGCGGTTTCAGAGATTGCTATGGCTCATGAATTATTGGTTATTTGTTTATTTGCACGGTAGGGTTGCCCTTCTCCAGCCCATAACCAGAAAGCTAAAAAAAAAAAATTAAAATTAAAACACAAAACGAAAACAGCAAGCTAAATTTGTAAGTTAAGTGTTTTGGAACGCTCTTTTAAAAGTAGCCTTGCTCGATTTTTTATTTTTATTTTTTTACGCTGGAAGAATCCTTAAAATCCTTCTACTCACTTCTTTCCTAGATAACCATTTAACATCCTTTAACCACCTGTCCAACCTGTACCCATCGGGGATACCCGCGGTGAGAGTGCGTGGTTTGATCCGGAGGAGGGTCTCAAACATCGACCACAGGACTGCCGTGAGAGGGCAGCCTGGTTCCTGGACCCCCCCAATGGGTAGCACCTAGGACTCTACCAAGTTCTTATATTCCAGACTTTATTTTACTTCCATCTGCAGACCCTTGTGCCGGTTCCTTGACATCTTTAGATCAGTAATATTCAAACTTTACAGCAGCAGAGCTCCAGGCCTTTAGGAGGCTCCCTCCTCCAGGACATGGCCTGCTATATTATCACCAGCCTACCTCAGGATGGGTTATGGAACCCGGAGAGATGGCATGGCGGGGAGTTGGGTTGGGGTTGGGGCTCTAAGAAAATAAAAAGAGGGTCACTAGGGCCCTTTAATCAAATTTTTAAACAAATTTTAAGCAGGTTAGAGGAGGGTGGGAAATGATGCCGGGGTTGGACAGCCAGCCCGCATGGGCGGGGTGGGGGTTGGGGCCAGTGGGGTCTGGAGTGCCAGGGACCGCAATCCCTAGGGTGGTTGGGATCGGCAGGAGATGACGAGGCATAGGGCCAGATCATGTGTTGGGAGCGCCACTGCTATCTTCTAGTGGTGGCCCGCTCCGACCCTATGACCTTCTCACCTGGGGGCAGGGAATGGGGACCCCTGGGCTCAGGCTGGTGTATTTTAATGCCAGGTCCATGGCTAATAAGTCTTCCCTCCTCCGTGAGGTGATTGAGGAGGAGGCTGCGACCTGGCCTGCATCACCGAGACCTGGTTGGGGCCAGAGGAGGAGTCCCTCTGGTCGATCTATGCCCCCAGGTTTTCGGATTCTGCACCGTCACGGCTCAGGGAGGGGTGGTGGAGTAGCTGTGGTTATTCGGGAGACCCTGACTCCAAGGGAGGTCGCTGTTCCTGAGATAGGCGGAAGTGAGACCTCCTCCTGAGGTGGGGGCCTGGTGGTCAGTGGGTTTGCTGCTGACATACCTTTCCCCCAGCTGTGTGGCAGGAATTCATGGCCTCCATGGGGGCCATGGGCCTGACCCAGTTGATTCAAGGCCCCACTCACGAGGGGGAAACACTCTCACCTAGTTTTTGTCTCGAACAGTGGCGAGTGATAGAGGGCAGGCCAGTTGTACAATACTGCCCGTCCCATGGTCTGATCACTATCTCCTGCGGCTGGTCTTCCAACAGGCTGCCCCCCACTGCTGGGATGAGGAACCACTTAGATGGTTCCCCCCAGATGCCTGATGGACCCTGAGAGGTTCCAGGCGAACTGGGGTCTTTTCCCTTCCCTTGCCCACAACTCTGCCGAGGACCTGGCGGCCGCTTGGCAGCAGGCTGCTGGGGCTGCCCTCGACAGGGTTGTCCCCATGCCCCCTCACGCGCTGTGGATCCCGGTGGCTCCTTGGTATACTGAGGAGCTCTGGGAGATGAAGCACCGCCGAGGGGTTTAGAGAGCAGGTGGAGGGCCACCCGCTCCCAACTGATCGAGCCCAGCTAAGAGCCCACATTAGGACTTACCTGGTAGCTATGAGGGTGGCAAGAAGGTCTTATCTCTCCACCCTCAGCATCTGCAGATAACCGCCCAGCCGCCCTGTTTAGGGCCACCCTCCTCCTACATCCCAGGGAGGTGGTGGACCCTCTCCGGGAAGGGCTGAGGAATTTGGTCAATATCTGTCGGATAAGATTGCCGGATTCGGGCGGTTGTGTTCCACCGCAGTGGTCTGAGGATCGTGGTGCAAGCAGTCTGGCCGATGTGATCTGGGCTGAGTTCGATCCTGTTTCCAGGATGAAGTGGACAGGATTATGTGGCGCTGAGCTCCACCACATGTTTGTTGGACCTGTGCCCTTCCTGGTTGGCTTATGCCGCCAGGGAGGTCACCTGTGGTTGGCTCTGGGCAGTGGTCAACGCCTAAGGGAGGGTGTCTTTCCTCCGCCTTGAAAGAGGCGTGGTGAGGCCCCTCCTGAAGAAGCCTGCCCTGACCTGACCGTGTTAGACAACTTTTGTCCAGTCTCCAACCTTCGCTTTTGGTGAAGGTTGTTGAGAGTGTGGTGGCTCAGCAGTTTCCACTTTTCCTGGATGAAGCGGACTACCTAGATCCGTACCAATCGGACTTCCGCCTGGTTTCAGCACGGAGACGGCATTGGTCGCACTGATGGATGATCTCTGGAGGGCTCGGGACAGGGTTTTTCCTCTGTCCTGGTCCTATTAGACCTCTCAGCGGCTTTCGATACCATCGACCATGGTATCCTTTGCACGCCTCAGGGGCTGGGAGTGGGGGCACTGTTCTTCGGTGGCTCTCCCTCCTACTCGGGCAGTCGCAATCGGTGTTGACAGGGGACAGAGGTCGGCCCCAGGGCCACTTGTGGGGTCCCTCAGGGTCAGTCCTCTCCCCTTTTATTTAATATCTACATGAAACCACTGGGTGAGATCATTCGTGGTTTTGGGGTGAGGTATCACCAGTATGCTGATGATACCCAGTTATACATCTCCACCCCAAACCAGATCAGTGATGCCCTCTCCGTGATGACTCACTGTCTGGATGTGGTGCGGATCTGGATGGATGGAAACATGCTTCGCTCAACCCGCTAAGACTGAGTGGCTGTACATACCGCATCTCGTCCAGTCAGGAATGTCCATCGCTGACCATAGGGGAGTGGTGTTGCCCCTGTGGATAGGGCACGGAACCTGGGGGTCCTCCTGGACGCGGCTCCAGTTGGAGGAGCAGGTGGGGGCCGCCGCCAGGGGGCCTTTGCCCAGGTCCCGCTGGTTCGCCAGCTTCACCCGCTGGACCAAGATGCCCCGTACAGTCACTCATGCCCTTGTTACTTCACGACTCGACTACTGCAACGCCCTCTATTTAGGACTGCCCTTGCATACCATCCGAGATTGCAGCTGGTGCAGAATGCGTCAGCGGTTGTGATGGGAGTTACCCGATTCTCCCATATTACCCCCTCCCGCGCCGACCTGCATTGGTTACCGGTTGCACTGGGTGAGATTCAAGGTTTTGGCTTTAACATTCAAAGTCCTACACGACATGGGTCCACAATATTTAAGGGAGCTGCCTCCTGATATCAGTGCCAACCGCCCTGTACGGCACACAGGCAGGGGCTCTCGAGGTCCCATCGGCAAGTCAATGTCAGCTGGCGGTCCCCGCGGCAGCCTATTCTGTGGTGGTCCCTGACCTATGGAATCAACTGCCTCTAGACCTCTGTCTGGCCCCTGACCTCCGCACCTTCCGCTGCGATTTGAAGACCTGGCTATTTGACCAAGCCGGGCTGTGACTACCTCACGGGGGGTATGGGATAGTTTTAAAGTATTTTAATCCGGTCTTATTGGACTTTATAGTTGTTTAATTCTTTCTTAATTATTTATTGTATCTGTATGTTTTAATTGTGAGTCACCGAGTCTTCGGAGATGGGGCGGCATATAAGTCCAATAAAATAATAAAATAAAAATAAAATAAAATAATTGTTAGCTCCCGCGATGAAAAAATTGCAAAAAAAGAAAAAAGAAAAAACAAACCCGTTTCATAATAAATACAGTTGGTTTCTATCCCCACGCCATTCCCTGTTTGACAAGTTTTTGGAAGAGCAGCCAAGCATCGGAGCAGCAGCTAGGTCACAGTGCATAAAAATTCCCATCCCTGCAAGGGCGTGCGCAGCGTGGCGCGGCGAGTTCAAAAAAGCGATGTTTATTTTTATTCTTTTCAATTAGGATCTCTTGCAGAAAACCCTTGGCTTCTGGGATAGCCTAGCTGGCAAAGGCTTCTGTAGAACATTTATCAGCTAAAAGCCAAACCCCCTTCTCTGCTTCTCATCCAGATCTCAGGTTATCATCTAAGTAAGGCGCCTAGTTCAACAGGTAAAAATCAACCTATAGCACATAGCAGGAAGCCCAGGCGCCTTGCAAAGAAACCTGTGGTCGGAATTCCATGAGATAGATAGGCAGTTTGATCTAGTGGTGAAGGTGTCAGGCTAGAAACCCCAGGGAGTTCTAGTCCTGCCTTAGGCATGAAAGCCAGCTGGGTGACTTTGGACGAATCACCAGGAGACTGTGAATTCTAGTCCCACTTTAGGCATGAAAGCCAATTGGGTGACTTTGGGCCAATCAGCAGGAGACTCTGAGTTCTAGTCCCGCCTTAGGCATGAAAGCCAGCTAGGGGACTTTGGGCCAATCACCAGGAGGCTGTGAGTTCTAGCCCTACCTTAGGCATGAAAGCCAATTGGGTGACTTTGGGCCAATCACCAGGAGACTGTGAATTCTAGTCCCACCTCAGGCATGAAAGCCAATTGGGTGACTTTGGGCCAATCACCAGGAGACTGTGAATTCTAGTCCCGCCTTAGGCATGAAAGCCAATTGGGTGACTTTGGGCCAATCACCAGGAGGCTGTGAATTCTAGTCCCGCCTTAGGCATGAAAGCCAATTGGGTGACTTTGGGCCAATTACCAGCAGACTGTGAATTCTAGTCCCGCTTTAGGCATGAAAGCCAGTTGGGTGACTTTGGGCCAATCAGCAGGATAGGGACAGGGAGTTCTAGTCCCATCTTGGGCATACAAGCCTTTCTGATCGACAAGCTCAGCATCATCTTAGCCACTGAGCCACCACGTCCCCTTTATGTCCTCTTTGCATCCAGAGTAAACAATGTGCAAATTATCCCCCCTTAGTCCAATGTATTTGATTGCTGTCCTAGTAGAGCTAAATTCTGCTAAACCGACAATCCAATTTTGATAAAATAAAGTCAATATTACAACAGGAAATATGTCACTTAGTACAAAAGGGATACTAACTGTACTCCAGTGTCGCCCTGACAAAATCAATGAACTGCTACAGAGAAAACAATTTTTTTAAATTTCTGCATGCAACAAAAATACTTTGAACGTCGAAAAAAAAAAAAGATGGGTCGAAAAACTCAATAAATCGCATGCTGGCTGGTGTCGCACAATGGCGGTTGTGATGCATGTTTTCAGTGACAGGGAGCCACAGCAGAGGGATGAGAAAGAGCCACATGCGGCTCCAGAGCTGCAAGTTGCAGACTGCCGTTCTAGGCGATCCACCGGAGGGTATTTTCGCCACGTATCCAATCCTAAATTCTCGAGAACCATGTCTCCAAGGCGAAGACAGCCATTCTGCAAACTTCCAAGAGGAATGTTCCCTTTTGCTCATTGTTCTTTCTCCTCGCCTTTTCACGCTGGCTGGGCATTGTCCGGCTTCCCCTCGATTCTCTCCCGGTTCAAAGGAGTTCTTGCACAAATCAATCTTGCAAGGGACAGATTGGCCAGGAGGGTTTTTTTTTCCACAGGCCCCGAGGGGGTGAGACTGGAACGAATGGAAAACAACAGGGGCCGGTAACTTGAGAGACACCATGGCTACGAAGGGACACGGTAGAGAAATGAAGGTTCTCTTTGCACAAAGCGTGCACCGTTGGAAAGACACCTTGCGTCTTGCATGTTTATCGGGAAAGCGGTAGGTGAGGAAGGACTGGATTTTCGGTCCATTCCCACAGAGGTGGTTTAGCTGTGGGAGCCATGTCCCCTGCAGCGAAAGAGCTTGTTCTGACCCACACTTCCCAAGATCATGAAGCCGACTCCTCGTCCAGATAAAAACCCCTTATATTTATGTGATGACCCAGGGTGGGATACAAAATAAACACAATCACAAAAAAAAGGTGAAGCCCCTTTTATTCCTTCACTTCGCTTCCAAGCTCAAATATCCTTGACTAGAGACAAAAAACACTCACATAAGCAGTTACAAGAAGGAGGAAATGACATTTAAATTATAAAGAGTAAAAAGCAACACAACCAGGCAAGATAAGGGCTTGAAGACATCCACAGATATCTGAACACACACTAGGAAGGACGCCAAACTCAGAGAGGAACAATAAACTAGAGATATTTCCACGCTTTGTTTCCAGCACTGGCCTGTATGCAGGTCCATACTCTTATTCAGTTGTCACAGCTGCAGCCCATGAAGAGGATCAAGGCCCTCTCCTCCCCCGTAGACCATGTCTCTCCCTTATCTTCTCCTCCCTGCGTGCCTTAGGATGGACAGGGGATGGGCCTGGGTCCTCCTGACTACCCAGCCAGCCTCTGCCCTTCCCCAGCATCCTCCACAACCTCCGGAGCCACACTTCCACTCCCTGTCGGCTGTTCCTCCTCTCCCTCAGAGTCAGTCTCCACCAGGGGCATGACAGGGAATTTCTCCCCAGCAAAGTCCCAGCAAACAGTCTTTCATGAGATTTCTCAACTGCAAACCTTTATCAGGTTTGGAGAGTTGTCAGGCCAATAGCTTCCAAACGCCACACTGAAGCAGAAATTACTTGGCAAGAAGTCAGAAAGAGATCTTCACCCTAATGAATTGTCTCCTGAAAATACCACTCCCCTTTCGCTCCTCTTTATTCCCTATTGGAGGGGCCATTCACTGTCCACCTGAGCATTTATTCCCAAGTTGATGTTTGTTCCTTCAATGTTCCCTTCTCCTGGCAGCTCTGCGAATGCACACATCGGGAACAGGCTCCAGCTGTTCTTCTTCCCCACTGAACTCCGGCTTTGAAGGCAGCTGATAACTGTTGGACGGCCCTGGCCCCATCTCTGTCTCCGATGCAGAGCCCTCATCAGAACCTTCCCCAGACTCCAGGACTGGCCCATGGTCCTCCCCAACCTCCTCACTGTCCGAGTCTCCTGCCAGCTCCGGTGGCCGCAGCAAGACTGTTGGATTTTCATGATTTGGTCAGTTTTGGTCACCACACTATAAAAAAGATGTTGAGACTCTAGAAAAAGTGCAGAGAAGAGCAACCAAGATGATTAGGGGAGTGGAGACTAAAACATATGAAGAACGGTTACAAGAACTGGGCTTGGCTAGTCTAGTGAAGAGAAGGACCGGGAGAGACAGGATAGCAGTCTTCCAATACTTGAGGGGCTGCCCCAGAGAGGAGGAAGGGCTCAAGCTATTTTCTAAAGCACCTGAAGGCCAGACAAGGAATGATGGATAGAAACTGACCAAGGAGAGATTCAACCTGGAAATAAGGAGAAACTTTCTGACAGGGAGAACAATCAACCCATGGAGCAGCTTTTGCCTTCAGAAGTTGTGGGAGCTTCATCCCTGGAGGCTTTCAAGAAGACACTGGACTGCCATTTGTCAGAAATGGTGTAGGGTCTCCTGCTTGGGCGGGGGATTGGACTAGATGACCTACAAGGTCCCTTCCAACTCTGATTATCTGTTATCTGCTAACCCAGAGCGGGATGGAGCCCATCAAATGGCTCGTGTTATTTGCTGCCGTCGGGACGGGGTGGGGGTGGGAGTTGGGGGTTGATTTTATTGATTGATTGATGATTGATTGATTTCCCCCAGATTTTGTTCTATTGCACTTTATTAATTTATTTGATTCTTTTTGTTACTTTTTATTGTTTTTTTTACATTTTAAATATGGTTTGACATTCTGTAAGCTGCCACGCGTCACCACGGGCGAATAGGCGGCAATTTAAATTCACTAAATATAAAATGCAATGCAATGCAACACAACGCAATGCAATGCAATGCAATGCAACGAAATAAAATAAAATAGTCACTTTTTTTTCAAGTGCTGTTGTAACTTCAGTCACTAAGTAAACTGTCGTAAGCTGAGGACCGCCTATACATTTCATTCCTTTCCCCCCGCCCGAGAGTCTCTAAGGGGCTCGCGAACCCCCAGGAACTGCTTCCTCGCGAGATGAAAAATGGTGGGGGTCGGACGGCTCCCAGACAAGCAGGACTGCCCCCTTTAAAGACGGCCGCCCAACCTCGTCACAACAACAAAACAACAGCCCCCCAAGATTAATGACTGCAGTTAGCTCTGCTTGCCAATCTGACAGATCGCTCTCTTTTTCAAAGCCGACTCCGTTTTTCACACGGCCGGCGGCTTCGCAGGGATTTCAATCCGTCAAATCGCGAGAACCCGCCCCCACAAAACCACCCCATCATGAAACCCCCCCCCCCAACAGCCCGGAGGGGGAGGGGAAACAAACAAGGTCAGAATGAAGATGGGACACAAAAGGGAAAGAAATGGAGGCTTTGGTAATCCGGGCCGTTTTCCCACACGGCATCTCGCTGTGCTGCAGCGGCCAGAAAAGCCAGCGCAGTCCCAGGCTGCATCCAGATCACGGGAAGTGTTAATACCACTTTATAAGGCCTTGGTAAGGCCACACTTGGAACACTGCATCCAGTTTGGTCGCCACGCCATAAAAAAGATGTTGAGTCTCTGGAAAGGGTGCAGAGAAGAGCAACCAAGAGGATTAGGGGACTGGAAGCTAAAGCATATGAAGAACGGTTGCAGACTGGGTATGTCTAGTTTAATGAACAGAAGGACCAGGGAAGACATGATAGCAGTCTTCCAATATTTGAGGGGCTCCTACAAAGAAGAGGGGATCAAACTATTCTCCAAAGCACCAGAAGGCAGGACAAGAAGCAATGGGTGGAAACTCATCAAGGAGAGAAGCAATTTAGAACTAAGGTGAAATTTCCTGATAGTGAGAACAATTTAACCAGTGGAACTGCCTGCCACCAGAAGTTGTGGGTGTTTCATCACGGGAGGCTTTTAAGAAAAAAATTGGACAATCCTTTGTCTGACATGGTACAGGTTCTCCTGCTTCAGCAGGGGGTTGGACTAGAAGATCTCTAAGGTTCCTTCCAACTTTGCTATACTGCGTTTTGGGAGTAAATAGATAGGAATCTCTTAGTACCAGGTCTAAGTCCCCTCAGACTAATTCAATGTTTCTCTACCTTGGCCACTTTAAGACGGTTGGACTTCAACTCCCAGAATTCCCCAGCATAGCATATCTGGCTGGGGAATTCTGGGAGTTGAAGTCCCATCCAGATGTTTCTCAACCTGGAAGTCAACCTGAAATCCATCCATCCATCCAGGTGTTTCTCAACCTGGGCCACGTTAAGATGGGTGGACTTCAACTCCCAGAATTCCCGAGTATAGCACAGCTAGCTGGGGAATTCTGGGAGTTGAAGTCCATCCATCCAGGTATTTCTCAACCTGGAAGTCAACCTGAAATCCATCCATCCAGGTGTTTCTCAACCTGGAAGTCCACCTGAAATCCATCCATCAAGGTGTTTCTCAACCTGGAGGTCCACCTGAAATCCATCCATCTAGGTGTTTCTCAACCTGGAGGTCAACCTGAAATCCATCCATCCAGGTGTTTCTCAACCTGGAAGTCCACCTGAAATCCATCCATCCAGGTGTTTCTCAACCTGGAAGTCCACCTGAAATCCATCCATCCAGGTGTTTCTCAACCTGGAAGTCCACCTGAAATCCATCCATCCAGGTGTTTCTCAACCTTGGCCATTTCCGAACGGGATTCTGGAAGTTGATATCCACCCATATTAAAGTGGCCAAGTTTGAGAAACACTTCCTTACTGCAAGAGTGAATGCCAACCGTGGTGCCTTCAAACACATCTAGCCCACGTTCACTTTTCTGCAGGTGTGATTTTCCAGAACCATAAATATGAATTTTGCTAATGAACCTTAATGAAGCTTTACAAAACCTTAGTAAGACCCCACCTGGAATAATGCAACCCATTTTGGTCACCGTACTACAAAAAAAAAATTGTTGAGTGGAAAAAGTTCAGAGAGGAGCATCTAAGATGATCAAAGGCCTGGAGACTAAACCATATGGAGGATGTTTGCAGGATTAGGGTCTGGCTAGTCTAAAGAAAAGAAGAATTAGGGGTGAGATGGTAGCAGTATTCCAGTATTTGAGGGGCTGCCACAAAGAAGAGAGGGGTCAGGTGATTATTCAAAGCACCGGAGGGCAGGACAAGAAGCACTGGGTGGAAACTAATCAAAGAGAGAAGCAATCTGGAATTAAGGAGAAACTCCCTAACAGTGAGGACAATTAACCAGTGGAACATTTTGCCTTCAGAGGTTGTGGGTGCTTCATCACTGGAAGTTTTAAAAATAGACTAATAATCATTTGTCTGAAATGGTGTGGGGTCTCCTGCTTGAACAGAGGCTGGACTAGAAGACCTCTGAGGTCCCTTCCAGTTCTGCTCTATTTTATTCTGTTCTATATTCTTTATTCTATGTTCTATTCTATTCTATGTTCTCTATTCTATTCTCTATTCTATTCTCTATTCTATTCTGTTCTATATATTCTATATTCTATTATCTATTCTATTCTATTTTATTCCATATTCTATTCTCTATTCTCTATTCTATTCTCTATTTTCTATTCTATTTTCTATTCTATTCTCTATTCTCCATTCTATTTATTTCTCCATTCTATTCACTATTTTCTATTCTATATTCTATATTCCATATTCTATTCTCCAATTCTCTTCTCTTCTCTTCTCTTCTCCAATCCAATCCAATACAACACAACACAACACAACACAACACAACACAACATAAGATTCTATAATCCTTATGGTCTGACTAAGGCAAGTTGAGCTAACCTGGTCCAAGCGGAGAGCCCCGTCCATGAAGCGCTGTTGACGCAGCTGCTTGGCGATCTGGTGGAGGTTCTGGACGGCTCGGTGGACCTCAGCCACAGTGTGGCAGGAGGAGATGGGGGGCAGCTCCCCTGCCCCGAAGACCCTTTCTGGATTCTCAATCATGCTCTGAGCGTGGTCGTAGCTGAGCTTCGCACAGGATTGGATCACGGTCCGCCCGAACCATTCATCCAGGATCTGGAACGGCAAGATGAGGAAGAACGTCAAGGAGAAACGGACCACCGTTGACAAATTCCTATTCCTTGTTTTATTCTATTCTGTTCTATTCTGTTCT
>SOZL01000145.1:10119-24837 GCA_009733165.1 Naja naja
AACCCCTTCACTCAAAGAAGCTGCTGATAACTGCCTGGAGCCAATCACAGGTAACCTCCCTGGAGGCAACCAACCAGGAAGGACACGGGTCCAATAAACACGGTGGAAGACAGCCTCCCAAGATGATCCTGTCCACTTCATCCAGGGAGACAGAGTCAAACTCAACCCAAACCGATCCACAAGACTGCTGCCACGCCATTGTCAACATCCTGCCAGTCCCGAAGCCTGCCAGCCCGAATCTGAGCACCTTATCCGCCAGATAAACTAAAATCCTCTGCTCTGCCCAAGAGGGGGTCCCTCCCCGCTCAATTGCAAGAGGGAGCGAGTGACCTAAACAGGGCCGCAGGGCGATCATTCTGCAGACGCCGATCGAGCGAGAAGGTAAGTACATCTCGCTGCTCTAATCGCTTCAGGTAAGTCCTAATATAGGCTCTTAACTGGAGACGGTCAGACTCAGAGCTACTAGTCCTCCACCTACTTTCTAGGCGCTCCTCTGCCGCCATTCCCCCGGCTCCTCTGAGAACCAAGGAGCTAAACGAGGTCTCCGCAAGGAGAGGCCTGGGGACAACCGGGTCGAAGCTGCCGAGGCCGCTTTGCCAGGCGGCCGCCAAAGTCCCGGCCGGGCTGTGGGCAAGGGAGGGAAAAAAAACCCCAGGGCCGCCTGGAACCTCTCTGGGTCCATTAGGCTTGGGGCGAAAATCCATCTCATCATCCCAGCAGGAGCAGCATATTGGAAGACCAGCCAGGGGAGATAATGATCTGTCCATGATAGGGGTAGAATAACTGGAGATCCAACCCCAGATCACTACACCACCTCCCCGAGATAAAACCAGGTCGAGCTGCTCTCCTCTCATGGGTGGGCCCCTGAATCACCTGGGTCAGGTCCATGGCTGTCATGGATGCCAAGAACTCCCCGAGCCAATCCAGACGCCATCCCCAGGGAGGGCAAGTTGAAGTCCCCAGAACAATAAGTCTGGGAAACTCCACCACCACTCCCGAGAGGGCATCCAGCAGCTCGGGAAGGGCCGCTGCAACGCAGCTGGGGGACAGGTAATGCCAGCAACAGGCCCAACCCACCCACCCAACCTCAGAAGGAGGGATTCAAGAACCGCCAATCTGCGGGACAGCGCCTCCCTTGGAAACAGAGTCTCCCTAATAACAATCGCTACTCCTCCACCCCTAGGCACGTACGTGCAACACCTGGAAACCTGGGGACAAAGATCACAGAGGGACACCACCTCAGGCCCCAACCAGGTCTCCGTGGATACGCCAGATCCGCCTCCCTCCTCAATGAGTTCACGGAGGAGGGAGCCTTATTGGCTACGGATCTGGCATTTACATACACCAGCCTAAGCCCAGGGACCACACCACCAAGACCCAGGGAGCGGGCAGACTTGAGGGTCGGAGCGCACCACCGCCAGAACAGCGGGGCGGCTTCAAGACACGATATGACCCTCTGTCTCCCACCCCTGCCACAACCAATCGCCCTAGGGATTATCAGTCCCACCTGTCGCGGACTGCGGGTTCTCACCGCCTCCTCCGCCATGAGACCACCATCCGCCTGGACAAACCAGACTCTGCCAAAAGAGGCAGAGCCCCCAACCTCCTCCCTAACCCATTAAAACAACAATTAAAAATTTTAAAAGTCGCCCCTTTCCGATTTAAAATTTGACCCCTTGGCTGCGCCATGCCACCTCGATCCCAGGATCCGCCATTAAAAGCTGTCGATAACCCCACAGGCCAACTCAAGGACAAGGGCCAGTCCTGAAGGCCCGTAACTTGAAGTAGTAAACCAACATAAATAATAGATCATAAAATTCATAGTGGGTAGATAAAGAGTGTCACGGCAAAGTGATAGATGGTGCACTGATGTCAAGAGTGCCTAGGTGGAGACTAAACGGTCCAGGTATCAGTCCAAAAGTCCATCGCACAACAGGCCTCTCACACCTGTTCGACCAGAGTCACAATAGGCAGCACACCGCTTCTCACTCACGGGTGGTCGGGTAAAATTGGCTGATGACATGATGGTTCAACCCCCCTATTCTCTCACAATAGAGGGGATAGTCCTCCCATTGTCCTCTCACCACAATGGGATCCAGTCTGAAACCGTGTCCTGAAGAAAGGGTGAAATAGATGGAAAGAAGGTAAAAACCATGGTGGCTGAAAAAAGATGACACTACACCAACAAAGGTGCAAATGAGGGAGTTCAGGCGATCTGAGGGTGGCCAAAAACAGACATAGTGGACGAGCCCGGAATAGAAAAAATGGGCAGTCGAAGGAGGCACAAAATAGACAGGAGAACCAGGAAGTATCCAAAATGGCGAAGCTGTTAAAATCGCCAACCACCAAGATCGCAGATGGAAAACCGCCAACCATGGGGGTCTTGCCCATAACAGACTCGACCCCACACCAGGCCAGAACCGACTCAGTCTAAATAACCACCTGGGTCCCCACCAGAGTCTTCTGAGCAACTGGAATGAAGGCCACCCAGGGGATGGGCCAACGAGAACACCCCTATATCGCCAGGGGTCCTCGGACAGTCCAGGAGCCAGCAGTCCAGAAGCCAGCAGCAGCAGCAGCAGCAGCAGCAGCACCAAGGCACTACAACCAAGCTGCTGCCAACGTAGCCCGCTGCCAGCATAGTCCCTGCAGCCAAGCCTCCCTGGAGCAACCACTCCTCCGCTGGCTTCAGACTCCGCCGCCGCCACAGCAGTCTCCATCGCCATTTTACCACCCTGGCGACCACAACTGCTGCAGCCTCTCCAACCAATGAGGCCATCAAGTCGGGCTCAGCCGGCAGCCGCCACCACCGCTGCCTCCGCCACTTCACACCGCAGCCGCCGCCCGTTGTCCACCACAGCCTCCCGCAGCCTCTCTCTGACAAAGGGAGCCATCGCGTGTCAGGGCCTCCACCGAGACGGCCAGCAATGCCGCCTCCGCCCGGCCTCTAATCGCCGCAGCCGCCACCTCCATTTCAATGCCCCCGCGCCGAAAAGGAAGCTGCCGCCAACAGCCTCGCCACGGCTCCGCAGCCAGCAAAGCTGCCGGGCACTCAACGACGCCCAGAGCCCCCAATAGAGCAGCCACCATTTCACCGCCTGGCCGGCGCTGAACAAACCCGGCGACAAACATGCCAGCGTCCCAACCGAGCCTAAAAAGCTCAATTGAGCCTGAGCTCTTCAGAAAGAAAACTGAAGAGCTCGGCAACAACAGGAGAGTCTCTAGCCAGCCACAAGCCACCAACCAACACTACCAAGAGAGATCACCCATCAGCACCATCATGCAAGCAGCCATCATGTTAGCATGAATCATTATATAATGAATTCTATATAAAATAGAAATTATAAAATAACTAAAAGAAAATAAATAAACAAACTCAAAGGGCAGACTCGATGGACCACTAGTTTTTTTTTCTGCTGTTAGCTTTCTATGTTTCTGTTTTTATAAGGAAAGACTGGCAGCAGAGAAATGAGTCCAAGTTCCAATCCAATCGAAGAGGGAGGAGGAGGAAGTGGAGGGAAGGAGAAAAGAAAACCTATATCTCCACCATCTCATCGGGCTGCCGCTCCTGACTTAGTTTGCTTGTAGAAGAGTTATGCAAACTTCCAAACAAGAAGGTTCCTTGGCAAGGCTTCTGTTTCATAAATGCAGCTGAAGAAAGGAAGAAAGGAGCCCTTCCCATCTAGGAAAAATCCTCTAGATCTTCCAGAGAGGTCTTGGGCCAACCCTTGGGGCTTTTCTCCCCACGCTGCCATGCAAACCACCCTGAAGTCACTGGGACTTCTTTCGGAGAAAAACAGTCTTAAGATTGGCCCAGCCATAGTGCAAGCCAAGAGTCCAACTCTCTGGGTCCAATCCCACCCACTGCCTTTTGGTTCACTGTAGGGGCATCATGGCTCAGACTTTGTAAACATAGAGGGAGAGAAGGAAGCTCACATAAACATTCACTCTAAACCACCTGGCCTCCGCTCATCATCTGCACCAGGAAACAGAACCTCACATTTATGTAAATGTGATTTTTGTCCAGCATTTTGATCTTCAATTAAGTGTATTTGAGTTTGGAGCCAAGATACTGCTTTTGTCAAAACCAAAGAGGAGCGGTTGATCATGCCAGAAACTGAAAGTAGCAGTGGCAGAGGGTTGCCCACGGGCCAATATTCCTATTATAGTTAATGACTGCTTCAATAGATTACATTTTCATTCGCCCAAAGAACCCCTGCTTGACAAGGACTTCCATGCCTTTTCTGCCTGGATGCAAATCTCGCTGATATTAAAGGGACCTTTTTGGGTGCCTTTGAGTCAAGGTTGACTCCTGTCAATTACCTGGACAAGTTCCTGCAGTTTTCTTGGCAAGATTTCAGAAGTGGTTTGCCATTGCCTCCTTCTTAGGGCTGAGAGAAAGTGTCACACTTAGGTCACACTTAGGCTTTTTTTCTAAAGCGGGGATTAGAACTTGTTATGTATGTAGGTTTGAATGTTATTGGTTTATTTGAACTGTTCTTGTAAAATGTTAAATGGTATTGGTTTAAATAGTGCGGGAAGAAACCCTGCACTCCCATTGGCTGGCAACTACGGCTGCTGGCTATAAGAGGCAGCCGTAGCCAAGCCAACTCGGGTCCATTCGAGCTGTAGTCACTGAATAAACTTTACTGAAGCTCTTCGCTGACTCTTCATGCAAACCTAACACTGGCGACGAGGATGGGATTGCCCTGAAGAAGAGACAACGAGAAGGCTAACAGAACAAGATGGCTGCGCTGAACACCCCTCAGCCCCGCTCGATCCGGGCGGCGGAAGACTGGGAATCGATGCAGATGCTTCCAGATGTACCTGGAAGGAAACGACCTGCTGATATTCCCGAGAGACGGAAGAGGGCGGTATTTTCACGCACTGCAGTCCGGCAGTCTTCAAGATGGCGCATGCTAGGAGCTGCAGAACTGAAGGTAATGGAATGGCCTGATTTGGAAAAGCTTTTAAGAGCCCATTACTACAAGTATCGCGGCCTCATTAAGAGACACGAAGTTTTACCGCCGGATCAAGGGGAAAGCGAGAATGTTAATGACTTGGCAAGTTTAAGGGACATTGGGGTGCTTGTGACTTTACCAACTTAGAAGAGGCCATGCTGATCGGTTTGTCCTAGGCCTCAAAGATAAGGTCTTACAAAGCAAACTGTTAATGAAACCTAAGATCACGCTTAAGGAGGCCATTGAAGAAGCTGTTTCAGCGAAGCCACCAAGTCCTCAGCAGCGCCATGAAAAAGATTAACAAGGCCTCAAGCCAGGCCTCAAGCCATTCTGATGTGGAAAAATCCACAACAACCCATTGCAGCAAATAGACTCTGATTCAGATTGCAGTGAGGTGGAGGAAGGAATTTTAGACTCAGAATGGAGAAGAAAAGGAAAGACCCTGGAAAAGAGGCAAGAATTTTATTGCAGAGGCTGTGGGGGGCCACCCCACACTGAATGCAAGTTCTTAGACACCATCTGCCACGTTGAGAGAAAAGGGTCACCTAGCCAGAGTCTGCAAATCATCCAGAACTCCACCTAGTAGGAAGAAATTTCCTGAAAAGGATTTTAAGCCCAACAACTTCATTGAAAAGATGGGGCGAAATTCAGAAGCAAATGGGAAGAATGAACTCATCAAACAATCACCATTGGTCATTCTTCACCCTTGAGAAGCAGAAAAGTACACGTGAAGGTGTTCATTGAAGGAAGGCCTTGCCAAATGGAAGTGGACTCAGGCTCTTATTTATCTATGGTGTCATGGGACACTATTCACAGGCTACTTCCCAACATTCAGAAGAAACATTTCCAGAAGCAAGCACTGACTCTTAAAGACTACCAAGGGAACAAGATTCCAGTAGTTGGAGCAAGAGATTTCAACGTGCAGTTTAAAGGCCACACCAAACGCTTGCCCCTGACCATCGTGGACAAGGATCGCCCAAGCTTGCTGGGACTTGAGTGGTTCAAGCCACTAGGCATCGAGGTGACTGGCATCAATCACATGAGCAACTCTGAATGGGAGGAGGCCTTGAAGTCTGAGTTTCCAGAGGTCTTCAGCGAAGGACTGGGCAAGTATATGGGGACCCCTATCACTTTCAACCTAGATCCCAAGGTGCCCCAATTCGTTTAAAGCCCAGGAGGGTTCCATTTGCTTTAAAGGAAAAAATTGATGCACAATTAGACAAATTAATTGCTCAAGGGTTTTAGAGCCCACTGATCACTCCAGATGGAAACACCCATAGTCACACCAGTCAAGGCTGATGGGTCAGTAAGAATTTGTGGAGACTATAAGGGGACACTGAACCATGCGCTGCAGAGATATACCCAGTGCCAGTTGTGCATCATCTGTTACATTCACTTGGCAGGGGTACAGTCTTTGCCAAATTGGACTTGGCCCAGGCATATCAACAACTAACAGTTGATGATGCCACTGCAGAGGCCCAAACCATTGTGACTCACAGAGGTGCCTTCAAATGTAAAAGGTTACAATTTGGAGTAAGTGTGGCACCAGGCATCTTTCAAAGCCTTATGGAAAGAATGCTTCAAGGACTGCCAGGTAGTGCCTTATTTTGATGATGTGTTAATCTCTGCTGAAAATGACACTCAGCTTCAAGAAAGACTCAGAGAAGTCCTTACCAGATTCAGAAAAGCGGGTTAAAAGTCAAGGAAGAAAAATGCACACTTAAGACAGACAGGGTTGAGTTCTGGGCTACATGATTGACAAGCATGGCATCCACCCTACTGATGCCAAGGTTAAAGCAATCAAAGAAGCCCCTAGACCTAAATGCAAAACAGATTTGCAAGCTTTCCTTGGACTTATTAACTTTTATCACATGTTTCTACCTCAAAAGGCAACCATTGCTGAACCTTTGCACAGATTACTTGATAAGAAGTCTGTTTGGATCTGGGGAGGAAGGAACAATCAGCATTTAACAGTATTAAGAGACTAATCACATCTGATGCTGTACTGATACAGTTCTCTGAGAATTTGCCTGTTGTACTGACTTGTGATGCATCCCTTTGGAGTGGGGGGGGTTTGAGCCACAGGCTTCCCAGTGGGGAAGCCCCTATTGCATTTTACTCTCGACTTTGACCAAAGCAGAGAGGAATTATAGCCAACTGGACAAGGAGGCATTGGCAGTTGTTGCAGCTGTTAAGAAATTTCATGAATATCTGTATGGCAGGTCATTTACCATTGTTACAGATCACAAACCTTTGTTAGGCATTGTGGCAGGAGACAAACCTACACCTACTATCCTGTCACCAAAATGCTGAGGTGGACTGAATTTCTTGCAGCTTATTCATACAAACTGATTCACAGGCCTGGCAAGGACATTGGACATGCTGATGCACTGAGTCGTTGCCCACTGCCTTGCCACAAGGAGGACTTTGAACCTGAAACACACACCTTTTTCCTAGAAACTGTTGCTAAGCTTCCAGTTCATGCTGCTGAAATTGCCAGAGAGACTGCCAAAGACACTGTGTTGGTTCCTGTTATAGGCTGGATTAAGAAAGGTTGGCCTCTTCAAGATCTACCTCACCTTGCCCAACCTTTTAAGTCCAGGCAAACTGAATTATCTGTATTAAGAGGATGTATTTTGTGGGGTAACAGGGTGGTTATTCCTGCAAAACTGCAAAGGGAGGTTTTGGAAATGTTACATGAGGGTCATCCTGGGATTGTAAGGATGAAGGATTGGCCAGAGTTATATATGGTGGCCAGGTATTGACAAAATGGTTGAAAACTGGGTTGCATCTTGTCCCAATTGCCAGGTAGTCAGGCCTACCCCACCTCACACCCCCACACAGGAATGGGAATGTCCTAGGGGCCCATGGTCTAGAATCCACATTGATTTCGCAGGTACTACTAGAGGGCACACTTTTCTTGTTATAGTAGATGCATATTCCAAATGGCTCGAAGTATTTCCCATGACATCCACCACAACTGATGCTGTCATCAAGCAGCTCAGAAAACTGTTTGTAACCCATGGGTTACCTGATGTTCTTGTCTCTGATAATGGCCCTCAATTTACATCTCACATTTTTGAATCCTTTCTAGCACAACAGGGTATCAGACATGCCCTTACTGCCCCTGGGCACCCTTCGCTAATGGCGGGCTGAACGCATGGTACGCTTTACCAAAGAGAAGCTCCAGCAACTGGGTCCTGGGGACATCACTGAGAAGCTTGAAAAACTTCTTAGTGTCCAGCACATCACTCCTAGCCCATCGAATAACTTATCCCCAGCAGAGTTGTTGTTGTTCCAAAGTTCATACATTCAGTGTGGGTGATTCTGTGTATGCTAAGAACCTTATAGGTGAACCTTTGTGGATTCCTGCTGCAATAACTCAAATCACTGGCCCTCGTTCTTACAGGGTACAAACAGAGGATGGACTCCTCTGGAGCAGGCACATTGATCAACTTAGATCCAGGTTCCCTCAGGAACATCGCCCCTGTCTCTCTCTGGGTCCCTCACCTGATGTCACTTCTAGGGGGGAAGGGGAGGAACAGGAGGAAAATCAGCAAGCAAGAATCAACCCCATGTGTAACGAGCCATTACAACAGGAACCATTCCAAAACCTGTCACAATGCCAAGATCCATCCTTAGAAGTGGAAGATTGCACATCACTACCTGACTTGGGTGCTGACATTGGAATGGAGATGGGTTGGGAGGAGAGACCAGATTCTAACAGTCTAACAGGGTCTCCTTTCACAGGAAGTCCCAGCAGGGAAATGTCAGCAGACACATTTCCTCTCTCACTGGGTGAGAACGTTAAAACTTCCGAACCACGAAGGTCTCAACGTACACGTAAGAGCCCCACCTATTTAAAAGAATACATTAGATAGGTTGGGGTTTGGTATGGACTGAACCTAGTGGGGAGGGGTGTTATGTATGTAGGTTTGAATGTTATTGGTTTATTTGAACTGTCCTTGTAAAATGTTAAATGGTATTGGTTTAAATAGTGCGGGAAGAAATCCTGCACTCCCATTGGCTGGCAACTACGGCTGCTGGCTATAAGAAGCAGCCGTAGCCCAGCCAAGTCGGGTCCATTCGAGCTGTAGTCACTGAATAAACTCTTTACTGAAGCTCTTCGCGTTTGACTCTTCATGAAAACTTAACAGAACTCATGGTCTCTTGGTTTCTAGCCTGATGCCTTAGCCACTACAGCAAACTTCTGAGTATAAGAATAGATGATAAGAAGCCACCATCACTGCTGGTATTAAGAAAATACAGAGTGAACATTGAGAAATTTTATTTCTTCTTAACTGTTAGAAATAAGTAAATTCAAAAATAAAATGGTATATAAGATGCTTAAAGGTTTCACAAATGGGGGTTGGACTAGATGACGTTGTGGGGTCCCTTCCAATTCTATTAATATGTTATCAAATGAAATATATCTCCCTGTATATACATGCTTTGCTTTTATACTTTCAACATGCTCCATTTTTAAGCCTTTTTATATGTTTATAAAAGGTATATGCCTTTTATTTTATTATTATGTTCGGGGTTGTTATAATCTCTTTGGAAAAATGGTAGTATATGATGAGCTTAGAGAGAGGCCCTGATGAGGGGATGCTACATTCCTTAACACTAAGGAAAGATGCCACATAGGCAGCCAAAGTAAGAGGTATGGAGGGGTATGGATGAGAACATAACGGAAGAAGACAATTCTCCCTGGAGACATCCTGGGATTAGCTGCAACACCTGAGGGCAAATCCAATGAGTTTGAAGTTGGGAAGGAATGAGTCTCAAAGAAGGAGGGAACTTGGGTGGCGAGATGAAACTATATGTAAAGTAAGTTTTGAGGTTCTAAAGGTGTGGCTTTTGATTTGAACCTGTTTCTTGAGGTTCTAAAGACCACGGGCGCTTTGCAAACTGTCTAATATATCTTTTTAATAAATCTTCTTTGTTTTCAACGATCCAAGGGTTTTTTTGTTGGCTTAGAGTTATTTCCAACATAACTAAGAACCACAAACAGGCCTGTTCCAAACACCATTCATTTTATTTACCCAACAGGTATCCAAACCCATGAACATTTCATTCTATAAATTAAATGTGTCTCCTTTTTATGTGTTTCAGCAAGCAAATTACTTGTTTTTAGAGAACCCAGTCATGATTAAATCTAAAAAGTAAACTTTTCACTGAAAGAGGTAACCCTGCTCCCCAGTCACAGTTTTGGCACTACAGGTTTCAGAACAAAGAATGCAACCAGGCTATTAAGTGGCATAGCTTTTCTTTTCCTGGAGTGGATTAATTCATCTGTGTGAGGATGAATTTTGAATGTGTTCTGGGCATTCTGTATCTGTGTGAAGGTCTGTGTGTATGGAATCTTCTCTGCAAAAGGAAACATTGTATGTCCAGGAGAAAGCTATGGTTCAGCCTTATCTCCGACAGCCTAGTTTTGTATATGCAATTATTTTCTGTATGTTTTTAATTAATATGCGCCCTTCCCGGAGACTCAGGGCGGCCATACAATTTTGGGATGCAACCCAGTGTGCTCAGCAATAGCCTTCATTCCATTGTATATGCCTGCTTATTACTAAGCGGCATTTTTACAAGGTCAGCTAATTGCCCCCAACAATCTTGGGTCCTCAATTTACCTACCCTGAGAGGATGGAAGGCTGAGTCAACTTTGAGCCTGGTGGGATTCGAGCCTACATGTAATAACACTTTCTTGCTGTTACATCAATGCGTATCATTTCAGAGTTCAGAGAAGGAATAACATGTGAACTCACTGTCACTGCTCACTTGTACACTCAAGTCGAATCCCATTTATTTCCAAAGTACTTAGTTGCCAAATGGAAAGCACAACACACCTTTTTTTCTGCAGCAGTGGCCATTTTTTATCTTGTGAGATGGGGGCGGGGGAGTTCCTCAGTGTCTGAAAGTGAAACATGGGATCACTGCCCCTCTTTGGCTGCACAAGAATTCCATGGGAGTGACCAAGCATCCTATTACACCATTCTCTCCCTAAACACTGTTTAGAAGTTCAACTGAAAATCTAGAAAATATTATTTGCAACTAACACAAAATGGCCTGGATGCAGAACAGACTTAACAGATTAACAGAGTTGGAAGGGACCTTGTAGGTCATCTAGTCCAACCCCTCCACCCAAGCAGGAGACCCTACACCATTTCTGACAAATAGCAGTCCAATCTCTTCTTGAAAGTCTCAAGTGATGAAGCTCCCACAACTTCCAAAGGCAAGCTGTTCCATTGGTTGATTGTTCTCACTGTCAGAAAGTTTCTCCTTATTTCTAGGTTAAATCTCTCCTTGTTCAGTTTCCATCCATTATTCCTTGTCTGGCCTACAGGTGCTTTAGAAAATAGCTTGACCCTTGACCCCTTCCTCTCTGTGGTAGCCCCTCAAATATTGGAAGACTGCTATCATGTCTCCCCTGGTCCTTCTCTTCACTAGACTAGCCATGCCAGGTTCCTGTAACTGTTCGTCATATGTTTTATTCTCCATCCCCTAATCATCCTGGTTGCTCTTCTCTGTACTTTTTCCAGAGTCTCAACATCTTTTTTTTAGTGTGGTGAACAAAACTGGTTGCCGTATTCTAGGTGTGGTCTTACTAAGGCTTTATAGAGTGGTATTAGTACCTCACTTGATCTTTATTGTATCCCTTTGTTAATGCAACTTAGAATTGCATTGGCTTTTTTGGCTGCTGCTGCACATTATTATTATTATTTTATTAGACTTGTATGCTGCCCTTCTCCCTAAGGACTCAGGGTGGTGAACATTAAAAACCTCATACAATTACAATAAAAAATAATTAAACAAATACAAGCCAAATCAGTCAATTAAATAATTAAAATGAATAAAACAGCCCATGCCCCCGGGTCAGTCCAGACCCGCCTGTTGAAACAACCAGGTCTTCAGGTCCTGGTGGAAGGAGCGGAGATCAGGGGCCAAACGGAGATCCATGGGAAGCTGGTTCCATAGGGTGGGCGCTCCCACAGAAAAGGCCCTAGCCCTGGGAACCGCCAGCTGACAATGTCTAACTGACGGTATCCCAAGGATGCCCCTCCTATGGGAGCGTACAGGGTGATCGGAGGGTGATGCTGGCATTGCTGGCTCATATTTAGCTAGTTGTCCACTAAGACTCCAAGATCCATCTCATAGATGGTTTGCGCATGCCCGAAGATGGTGGTCCGGGGGTGAATAGGCTCCGGAAGAATGGGAGCTTTTTGTCAGCCTGCTGGGGAAGGGGGCTGGTGCAGTCTTCCTTCGACCCCTTGGACTTGTTCCTTAGGAACGTGGCTGTCTGGGGGGTCAGAGATGGTCGCGTGTCAATCGGGGGTGTAGAGCTGCCGGGTTCTTATCCCGCACCCGATCGGCTTGTTATCTGCGCGGCGGCTGAAGATGGGGGGCGCGGCTGCCGCCGACAGTCGGAGATGGCAGCGGAAGACAGCTTGGAGCTAGTGGCAGTGGCGACGGAGGTGAGAGCTTCGCTGCTTGTGAGGGTGAGAGCTCATGAAGAAGGACGGCTGTGGGGCCGGGGCAAGGATAAGGTGGCTGAGAAGGCATTTAACATCTTTGAAGGCAGGACTAACAATGGAGAGAACGAAGATCAGGGCGGCGGCTCTGGAAGGCAGCGGTTTGGCCTGGCGACTGGTGATGACCAGGCAGGGGCTGAAGGAGTTTCTAGTCATCGGAGGAGGAGCCCCTGTGGAGGTCGGAGCCCTGGGCCTTAGGCCTTCATCTACTGCTGCCTGGGAGTCGCTGCCTGGACTGGCGGAGAGCTCTGGGGGGTGGATTTTGGTCCTCCCTGGGAGTTTCTCAGCCCCTTCATTGGAGGTTGTGTGGGCAGCAGGACCTAGTTTGGTTCTTGCTGGTGGTCCTCTCGGCCTACTTTGCCTGTTCCTCCCAACCTATTCCATGGACATCTCCTGATTCTGCTATTTGTACATCTCTGAACTCTGACTTTGCACTTTATCTTCTGCACTTTAAAGACCTTTGATATTTATTGCTGCTCTAACTGAATTCCCTTCTCTGTTGTCACCAACCATCGTCCTTGACTATTGTTTAGGCCTGCTGTTGTGAGAGAACAGCAGGCTGCTCTGTTGTTCCAGCCCGTGAGAACCGCCATGGTGGGAGAGTGGTGGTTGGACCATATTTTCATCTGGCCTCCCGAGGGATGGTGAGAGAGCCTTCGGGGTCACGATATGATAACTGTAGGTGCTGGTTGCAAGGACTGGAGACAATGATAATGACTTTTTAATTCTAATATGTTTTAACATCAATTATTTGTGGCCATTTTTATCTTCCCTATCTTCTGTGTTTTAATTTTTATCATGATTCTGGCTTATTCACCTATGGAGCTGCGGGCCTACAGGACTGTTCCCTTGTCTCTAGTATGGCCCGTGGGGGTGTCAAGAGCTTACCTTTATGACGGATTGTTAGATCTCGAGAGGTGGCATTATGACCAAGGGGGTAATTTTAAATTGGGCAAAGGAAACTTTTAAATTTTTTGCTTTGCTATCTTAAAGGGTTAGGGAAGGGGGAGGGTTGTCCGTCTGGGCATGTGGATGATCAATTTCCCAGAAAGGAAGGAACTCAGTCCAGCCCAACTGGGGATCGCAGGAGGGGGGGAGGGGGGCCCATTGGACTCTGGCGGCTGAGGCGGGGATGCCGATCCCCAGGGCGATCGGACTTGGCAGGGGATGGAGAGGCGGGAGTCATATCAGCGGAAGGGAGCTGCTATCTAAGAGCTGTGGCGCTCCGACTCCCATGCCTCTGCCCACTCCCCCGGGGATACGGGACTCGGAGGCCCTGGGCTCAGGTTGGTGTATTTTAATGCCAGGTCCGTGGGTTAAGGCCCTCCTTGGTGAATTGATCAGGAGGAGGCCGCGGACCTGGCCTGTATCACTGAGACCTGGTTGGGGCTGGAGGGTGGAGTGCCTCTGGTCGATCTGTGCCCCCAGGTTTTCAGATTTTGCACCGCAGCCAGCTCAGGAGGGGTGGGGGGTCGCTGTTGTTATGGAGACCCTGATTCCAAGGGAGGTCACTGTTCGCAGAGATAGGCGGGTGTGAAGCCCTCCTCTTGAGGTTGGGGCCTGGTGGTCGGTTGGGCCTGTTGCTTATATACCTCCCCCAACTATGTGGCAACGGCCCTGCCTGGGCTGCTCGATGCCCTCGGGAGTGGCGGTGGAGTTCCCAAGCCTTTGGTTTTGGGTGACTTCAACCTGCCTCCCTGGGCCGGGATTGGCCCAGGAGTTCATGGCTTCCATGGCAGCTATGGACCTGACCCAATAATACAGGCCCCCACACATGAGGGGGGCAACACGCCAACCTTGTTTTTGTCTCAGAACGCTGGCATAGTGATCTGGGGTGGGCACCGGAATGTCCAACCCATAGCATGGTCAGATCACTATCTCCTGTGGCTGGTCTTCCAACAAGTGGCCCCACACCATTGGGATGAGGAGCCACTGAGATGGTTCCCCCAGACGCCTGATGGACCCTGAAAGGTTCCAGACGGAACTGGGGTTTTTGCCCTCCCCTTATCCACAGCTCGGCCGAGGTACTGGCGGCCACTTGGCAACAGGCTGCCACTGAGGCCCCTCGACCGAGTTGTCCTCTTGGCCCTCACTGGCCAAGAGATCCCAGATGGCTCCTTGGTTCATGGAGGAGCTTAGGGAGATGAAGCGCACGTAGGAGGGGGTTAGAGAGCAGGTGGAGATCGACCCACCGAACCGACCGAGCCCAGCTAAGAGCCTAT
>SOZL01001470.1:0-10657 GCA_009733165.1 Naja naja
CTTTTCCTTTTCTTCTCCATTCTGAGTCTATAAATTCCTTCCTCCACCTCGCTACAGTCTGAATCAGAATCTAATTGCTTGCAATGGGTTGTTGTGGATTTTTCCACATCAGGATGGCTTGCCACCTTGTTAATTTTCTTCATGGCTGCTGCTGAGGACTTGGTAGCTTCCGCTGAAGAAGCTTCTTCTATGGCCTCCTTAAGCGTGATCTTAGGTTTCATTAATAATTTGCTCTGCAAAACCTTGTCTTTTAGGCCTAGAACAAATCGATCGCGCATGGCCTCTTCAAGTTGATAAATTCATGCACCTCCAATGTCCCTTAAACTTGCCACGAAGTCATTAACGTTTTCTTTCCCCTTGATCCTGACGGTAGAATTTGTGT
Source organism: Naja naja (assembly GCA_009733165.1). NCBI lineage: Eukaryota > Metazoa > Chordata > Lepidosauria > Squamata > Elapidae > Naja > Naja naja. Next base: position 383 of record SOZL01001470.1, read on the forward strand.
CTCTTAATGAGGCATGATACTTGTGTGGCGTGAATGGGCTCTTAATAACTTTTCTAAATTGGGCCAGTCCATTACCTTCAGGTCTGCAGCTCCCACCTTCCTGCATCTCTTGAAACGGCGGACCGCAGTGGGTGAGACCACCCTCTTCCGCTTGTCGGAAATGTCGGCAAGATCATTTCCCTCAAATACATTTGGAAACGATCTGCATACGAGTCCCAGTCTTCTGCCGTCGGATTGAACGGGGCTGGGGGGTGTTCAGCACAGCCATCTCTCTCGGCTTCTTCTCCGCATTGTCTTCTCTTCAGGAAGGATCCCACCTTCGTCGCCAGTGTTATATTTGCATGAAGAGTCAGGCGGAAGTGCTTCAGTGAGAGTTTATTATTACTACAGCTCATAAAAGACCCGATTTGGCTGGTCTGTGGCTGCTACTTATAGCCAGCAGCACGGTTGCCAGCCAATCACAGTGCAGGGTTTTCCCGTACTTTTTAAACCAATCATTTCTGACATTTTACAAGAACAGTTCAAACTTAACCAATGACATTCAAACCTGCATACATAATAGTATAGTTTACACTGTTCTGAGCACCAAATTTAATAAAGGTTTAGAGAAATAAATGCTGAGATGAAGGCCGTGAGGATCATGAAATTGGAAACTGTCTGATAAGAACAGGATGAGGAATCTGGATGTATTTAGCTTTGATTAAAAATGACTGAGGGGCAGATATGAGGGTCCCATGTGGCAAGTATCTGAAAGTTTGTGTTGGATAAGATAGTATATAGGCTATTCTAACCCTACTTCCTCTTAGTGAGGAGAACCGGCAACCCTGCAAGCATTGCAAAACTGGCATTTATTGATTGACACTCTCATAAGTTTTTATCAACATTTTATAGATAGTTGATAAAACATTTTATAAATAGTTTAAGATAAAGTTGGAGTTTTAACAGGTACTATATTCCTGGGGAGACACTGACAGTGACAGGCCCATAAATCAAACTAGATTCCCCAGCTCTAAAATGGAGCTCTTTGACTGATGCCTGATGTCAAGGGCCCTTGTTAAAATAGATCCAACTTTGTGTTGCTCTGTCAGTGGTAGTCTGTGTCATAGGAGGGTTCTTTTTGCAACTCCTGATACTACTTATCAACTGTGCCTTGTTTTTATGATGTGCAATTTTATCTCTGGCCAGCCCCCACAGGTTTATAGTGTCCCTGCCTTTGCCATTTTAAATAAGAAAAGCATGTTAGCTTTGGCCCAAACTTTCCTGCTCAGCTGCAGTTGCCAAATTATTTAAAAAAAACACTGCACCAGTCAGCCATAATATACTAGTTTGGTCAGTTGCCTGACCACTCTTTTCTCCAGTGGTGGGATTCATTTTTTTTACTATTGGTTCTGTGGGGCATGGCTTCATGGGTGTGGCAGGGGAAGGTTACTGCAAAATCCCATTCCCTCCCCACCCCACTAATCTGCTTTCCATCTCTGTTCTCCTGTGCAGGGCAACAAAAGAAGACCCAGCCAATCAGCTAGGACTCAATGGGAGGCAGAGAATAGATAGGGCCAGGGCCAGTCAGAGGTTGTATTTGCCGGTTCTCTGAACTACTCAAAATTTCCGGTACTGGTTCCGGTTCTCCAGAACTGGTCAGAACCTGCTGAATACCACCTCTGGTTTTCTCCCTTGGAGGTGTGTTACAAGTTGTCTCACAGAAGGTCAGAACTTGTTCTCTGTTATCCCAGAATGCAGGACATGCAGGACATGGCAGAAACTTTCTAATAAACTGAATAATTGGACAGTGGGACTAATTCATAAGACAGATGGCTATCCTCCTTTCTATGGATGGATTAAAGAGAGGCTTGAAAGTTAAGGATGCTTTAATTTGGATTTCTGGTCTAAATGGCCTTTTCTACTCCTCAATAATTTGCAGGGTGATCAAAGGAGGTGCTTGTGAATCTCCTAGCTTTCAGTAGCTCATCATCTTTCCAGAGATCTGCAGCTTGCTGGTTTCCCACACTTCCATTAAATGCAGGACAGTTGTCCCATAGAATCTCTCCTTGATATTATTACAAGAGTTGAGTGCCACCCTTATAGAACAGTTAGAATAATTTCCCTTCCTCAAATGATGTTCAGAAAAATTGTCCATCCATTATCTTTTTGTATAAATTTAGTGGAGATTTCAAATAGCAATTTGTCACCCAGTTCTAATTCCAATGAATTTGACAGTACTTTGCTGATTGGCTAAGAAACCAAAAGGATTAGGAGATGTCCTGGACGTGAAGGCCCATGCAGAACACCCCCGAGGTTTCCAAAGTGAAATTAATGTCTTTAATCACCTGACATTTGCAGGAATAAGATCTTTGAGGAAGAAATTTATCATGCAGCCCATTTGCTTTCAAATCCAAGGGAAACATTATGCACGTTGGGCAGTTTACTTACGATAAGCTAATTAATGCAAATACCACCCAATATATTCCAACCCATCTCTGCCCGCTTTAGTTTGTTTGTTTTATGGGACTGAAATCCTGCTTAATATGCGTTTGCCTTGACAGTAAAACAACAGAGGTGGGGAAGAAATGGAGAATACCTGCTCCAAATCAACGTGCAATGCCTGCTCCGACGTCTCTTATTTACAGCCAATTTTGAGTAACTCATTAGTTATGCTGCACTGAGCCCAAAATGTCATTTCAGGAAAATGCAAACACTGGGCAAACTAAAGCAGCCTTTTTTCCCTGTCCCACAGAATGTGTGTGTGTGTGTGTGTGTGTGTGTGTGTGTGTGTGTTTCTATGAACCATTTAGGAAATCCTTATCAAAACAGCTACTGACAAATCTGACGGGATAGTTATATTCAGACTTGCATCACTATTCTGAACATGTCTCTTCATATTTGAAGAATGATACTTTCTAGCTGTCTTAAGAAGTATAATTAGAAATATGGCTCATAGGATTAAGGGATAAACATGAAATTTTCCTCCCACACCCCCAAAAGTCCTCTTTCTTTCTTTCTTTAGTCATAAATAAATTTGTTTCTGTTTGATTGCACATGGGGTGCATTTTCAAAAGCATTGACCTGGCTTAGCAATGGCTCAAATTTTTAAACTCTATAGGCTCTTGAAAACAGGTTTTTAATCTTGTGAAGTTTTGTTGTTTGCTGTAGCTCATAGGGTTGCTTCTTTGGGAGGACGAAAAAGACAAAGGTAAAGTTATCGATTATTTGCATTATTTACAGACCTAATCTCTGCTCAACAATGGCAAATCAATGCTCAAGAACAATGACTCATGTTTTTATCTCTGTTTTTTATTTGTTCTGCTCTTGGTCTTATAATACTTTATTGTTTTTAGTAACTTGCCTGTTATTGTTTTAATGCATTGTAGTAAGTAATTAAATAGATCCATCCACACAACCTGGCCTTCAGATCATAACAACAAACAGCTACACTCCTATAACCTAAATTTCTCATGAAAATACAGCAAGAGTTATATGATCATTTATATTTATTGTAGAATCTAAATTTTTTTCCCCTGTGGTTTACTGGGAAAGTGAACAATAAAATAACAAAGTCTCTGTGGGGTCATGTTGATTCCTAGTGACTTTATGTTTTTTTCAGCAATAGCTATAAACTTTGTTGTTGTTTGTGTTAAGTCTGCATGAAGAGTCAGATGAGAAGAGTTCCAGCAAAGAGTTTATTCAGTGACTACAGCTCGAATGGACCCGAGTTGGCTGGGCTAGGCTGCCTCTTATAGCCTGCAGCCATAGTTGCCAGCCAATGGGAGTGCAGGGTTTCTTCCGCACCATTTAAAAATACCATTTGACATTTTACAAGAACAGTTCAAATAAACCAATAACATTCAAACCTACATACATAACACCCCTCCCCACTAGGTTCAGTCCATACCAAACCCCAACCTATCTAATGTATTCCTTTAAATAGGTGGGGCTCTTACGTGCGTTGAGACCTTCGTGGTTCAGAAGTTTTAACGTTCTCACCAGTGAGAGGGAAATGTGTCTGCTGACATTTCCCTGTTGGGACTTCCTGTGAAAGGAGACCCTGTTAGACTGTTAGAATCTGGTCTCTCCTCCCAACCCATCTCCATTCCAATGTCAGCACCCAAGTCAGGTAGTGATGTGCAATCTTCCACTTCTAAGGATGGATCTTGGCATTGTGACAGGGTTCGGGATGGTTCCTGTCGTAATGGCTCATTACACATGGGGTTGATTCTTGCTTGCTGATTTTCCTCCTGTTCCTCCCTTCCCCTAAGTGACATCAGGTGAGGGACCCAGAGACAGAGGCGATGTTCCTGAGGGAACCTGGATCTAAGTTGGTCAATGTGCCTGCTCCAGAGGAGTCCATCCTCTGTTTGTACCCTGTAAGAACGAGGGCCAGTGATGTGAGTTATTTCAGCAGGAATCCACAGAGGTTCACCTATAAGGTTCTTAGCATATACAGAATCACCCACACTGAAAGTACGAACTTTGGAAGTGGAATCCAGTGGTGCTTGGGGAGCATAAGTGGGATGAAGGTCAAGGGAAGACTAAGTTTCCTACCCATCAACAACTCTGCTGGGGATAAGTTATTTGATGGGCTAGGAGTGATGTGCTGAACACTAAGAAGTTTTTCAAGCTTCTCAGTGATGTCCCCAGGACCCAGCTGCTGAAGCTTCTCTTTGGTAAAGTGTACCATGCGTTCAGCCCGCCATTAGCAAGGGTGCCCAGGGGCAGTGAGGGCATGTCTGATACCCTGTTGTGCTAGAAAGGATTCAAAAATGTTAGATGTGAATTGAGGGCCATTGTCAGAAACAAGGACATCTGGTAACCCATGGGTTACAAACAGTTTTCTGAGCTGCTTGATGACAGCATCAGTTGTGGTGGATGTCATGGGAATTACCTCGAGCCATTTGGAATATGCATCTACTATAACCAGAAAAGTGTGCCCTCTAGTAGGGCCTGCGAAAAAATACATCCTCTTAATACAGATAATTCAGTTTGCCTGGACTTAAAAGGTTGGGCAAGGTGAGGTAGATCTTGAAGAGGCCAACCTTTCTTAATCCAGCCTATAACAGGAGCCAACACAGTGTCTTTGGTAGTCTCTCTGGCAATCTCAGCAGCATGAACTGGAAGCTTAGCAACAGTCTCTAGGAAAAAGGTGTGTGTTTCAGGTTCAAAGTCCACCTTGTGGCAAGGCAGTGGGCAACGACTCAGTGCATCAGCATGTCCAATGTCCTTGCCAGGCCTGTGAATCAGTTTGTATGAATAGGCTGCAAGAAATTCAGTCCACCTCAGCATTCCTAGGGAGCATCGGGATTGGGATCCCTGGCCTTAGGTTGGTGTATTTTAATGCCAGGTCCGTGGCTAATAAATCTTCCCTCCTCCTCACAGATCATTGAGGAGGAGGCTGCGGACCTGGCTTGTATCACCGAGACCTGGTTGGGCCCGGAGGGAGGTATCCCTCTGGTTGATTTATGCCCTCCAGGTTTTCAGGTTTTGCACCGACCACGGCTCAGGGTAGGGGTGGTGGGGTGGCCGTGGTTATTAGGGAGACCCTGTTTCCAAGGGAGGTCACTGTTGCAGAGATAGGCGGGTGAGACCCTCCTTGTGAGTGTGGGCCTAGTGGTCAGGTGGGCCTGCTGCTTACATACCTTTCCCCCAGCTGTGTGGCAGCGGCCCTACCTGGGCTTCTCGACTCCTCTCTGGGGTGGCTGGAGCTCCCGGATCTTATGGTTCTGGGGACTTTAATCTGCCTTCCCTGGGGAGCGTCGGGTTTGGCCCAGGAGTTCATGGCTTCCATGGAGGCTATGGGCCTGACCCAGTTGATTCAAGGCCCACTCATGAGGGGGGAATACTTTGACCTAGTTTTTGTCTCTGAGCGTGGCGGAGTGACAGAGGGCAGGCTACTTTGACAGCCTTGCCCGTCCATGGTCTGATCACTATCTCCCGGCTGGTCTTCCAACAGGCCCCCACTGCTGGGAGGAGGAGCCACTTAGGTGGTTCGCCCCAGGTGCCTGATGGACCCTGAAAGGTTCCAGGCAGAACTGGGGTTTTTCCTCTTCCCTTGCTCACCACTCTGCCGAGGATCTGGCAGTGGCCTGGCAATGGGCTGCGCCAGAGGCCCTACAGGGTTGTCCCCATCGCCCCTTACACGCCGTGGATCCCGCTTGCTCCCTGGTATACTGAGGAGCTCCGGGAGATGAAACGTCGTCGAGGGTTTAGAGAGCAGGTGGAGGTCTACCGCTCAATCCGATCGTGCCCAGCTAAGAGCCTACATTAGGACTTACCTGGTAGCTATGGGAGAGGCGGAAGGTCTTATCTCTCCACTCTCATAGCGTCCATAACCCCAGCCGCCTCTGTTTCGGGTTACCCGCCTCCTTTCGCTTGAGGGGGGCCGGACCCACTGCGGGCAGGGCTGAGGAGTTTGGTCAATATCTGGCGGATAAGATCGCCGCATTCGGGCGGTTGTCCTCTGATTTGCAGTGGTCGGAGGAACGAAGTTGTGGGTAGTCTGGCCACTGTTATCTGGGATGAGTTTGATCCTGTTTCCGGGATGAAGTGGACAGGATTATGCGGCCACTGAGTTCCACCACATGTTTGTTGGACCTGTCCCTCCTGGCTGACTTATGCCGCCAGGGAGGCCACTCGCGGTTGGCTCCGGCAGTTGTCAACGCCATTGAGGGAGGGTGTCTTTCCCTCCGCCTTGAAGGAGGCGGTGGTGAGACCCCTCCTGAAGAAGCCTGCCCTGGACCCACCCAGTTAGACAACTTCTCGCTCAGTCTCCAACCTTCGCTTTTGGCTAAGGTTGTTGAGAGTGGTGGCTCAGCAGGTCCGCTTCCTGGATGAAGCGGACTACCTGGATCCGCACCACCGGCTTCCACCCGTTACAGCACGGAGACGGCATTGGTCGCTGATGGATGATCTTTGAGGGCCCGGGACAGGGTTCCTCTGTCCTGGTCCTATTGGACCTCTCAGCTGCTTCGATACCATCGACCATGGTATCCTTTTTGCCGCCCGGGTTGGGAGTGGGGGCACTGTTCTTCAGTGGTTCTCCTCCTACCTCTCGGGCGATCGCAATCGGTGTTAGTGGGAGGGGTCGGCCACCCCCCGGGCTCTCTCTTGTGGGGTCCCGCAGGGGTCGGTCCTTTCCCCTCTTATTTAATATCTACATGAAACCGCTGGGTGAGATCATCCGTGGCTTTGGGGTGAAATTCCATCAGTACGCTGATGATACTCAGCTGTACTTTTCCACCCCTGGCCAGATCAGCGATGCCCTCTCCCTGATGTCCCGGTGCTTGGATGCGGTACGGACCTGGATGAGTAGGAACATGCCCCACTCAACCCGCCAAGACTGAGTGGCTTTGGCGTCGGTGCCTCGCCCAGCCAGGATTGTTTATCCTGGCCATAGGGGAGGTGTTACCCCTGTGGATAGGGCACGGAATCTGGGGTCCTCCTGGATGCACGGCCCGCTGGAGGAGCAGGTGGGGCCGCCGCCAGGGGCCTTTGCCCAGCTCCGCCTTGTTCGACAACTTCACTTTTCTGGATCGAGACCACGACGGTTACTCATGCCCTTGTCACCTCGAGACTGACTACTGCAACGCCTCTATCTAGGACTGCCCTTGCATACCATCCGAGATTGCAGTTGGTGCAGAATGCGTGCTGCTGGTGGTGATGGGAGTTACCCGTTCTCCCATGTTACCCCCTCCTGCGGGCCTGCATTGGTTGCCATTGGCCCGGTGAGATTCAAGGTTTTAGTTTTAACATTCAAAGTCCTACACGGCATGGGTCCCCAATATCTGAGGGAGCGTCTTCTTCCAATAGCTAACTCTGGCCGCCCCTGTGGGGCTCATAGGCAAGGACTCGGGTTCCATCGGCGGTCCAATGCCGGTTGGTACTTCCTCGACGACGAGCCTTCTCTGTATGCCCCCGACCTCTGGAATCAACTGCCTCTGGAGTCTGCCTGGCCCCTGATCTCCGTGACTTCCGCCCTAATAAAAACTTGGTTGTTTGACCAACTGGCTGTGACCTCCTTTGGGGAGGGATGGGTTTTTAATATATTTTATTGTATTGTTGTGTCTTATATTTGGGCTTGTTAGTTTAATGTCTTTTAAATATTTATTGTTCTGTGTTTTTAGTTGTGAGCCTCAGTCTTCGGAGATGGGGCGCATACAAGTTCAAATATAAATAAATAAATAAATTCTTGGTGACAGAATAGTAGGTGTAGGTTTGTCTCCGCCACATGCCCATAACGGTTTGTGATCTGTAACAATGTAAATGACCTGCCATACAAATATTCATGAAATTTCTTGACAGCTGCAACAACTGCCAATGCCTTGTCCAGTTGGCTATAATCTTCTCTGCTTGTCAAAGTGTGAGAGTAATGCATAGGGCCTCTTCCACTGGGAAGCCTGTGGCTCAAAACCCACTCCAAAAGGGGATGCATCACAAGTCAGTACAACAGGCAAATTCTCAGAGAATTGTATCAATACAGCATCAGATGTGATTAGTTTCTTAATACTGTTAAATGCTGATTGTTCCTTCCTCCCCAGATCCAAACAGCTTTTTATCAAGCAGACGGTGTAAAGGTTCAGCAATGGATGCCTTTTGAGGTAGAAACATGTGATAAAAGTTAATGAGTCCAAGGAAGGCTTGCAAATCTGTTTTGCATTTAGGTTTAGGGGCTTCTTTGATTGCTTTAAACTTGGCATCAGTAGGTGGATGCCATGCTTGTCAATCATGTAGCCCAGGAACTCAACTCTGTCTGTTTTAGTGTGCATTTGTCTTCCTTGACTTTTAACCCCGCTTTTCTGAATCTGGTAGGACTTCTCTGAGTCTTTCTTGAAGCTGAGTGTCATTTTCAGCAGAGATTAACACATCAAAGTAAGGCACTACCCTGGCAGTCCTTGCAGCATTCTTTCCATAAGACTTTGAAAATGCCTGGTGCCACACTTACTCCAAATTGTAACCTTTACATTTGAAGGCACCTCTGTGAGTCACAATTTTTTTCTGCAGTGGCATCATCAACTGTTAGTTGTTGATATGCCTGGGCCAAGTCCATTTGGCAAAGACTGTACCCCTGCCAAGTGAATGTAGCAGATGATGCACAACTGGTACTGGGTATGTGCTCTGCTGCAGCGATGGTTTAAGTTGCCTTATAGTCTCCACAGATTCTTACTGACCCATCAGCCTTGACTGGTGTGACTATGGGTGTTTCCCATCTGGAGTGATCAGTGGGCTCTAAAACCCTTGAGCAATTAATTTATCTAATTGTGCATCAATTTTTCCTTTAAAGCAAATGGAACCTCCTGGGCTTTAAACGAATTGGGGCACCTTGGGATCTAGGTTGAAAGTGATAGGGGTCCCCATATACTTGCCCAGTCCTTCGCTGAAGACCTCTGGAAACTCAGACTTCAAGGCCTCCTCCCATTCAGAGTTGCTCACGATTGATGCCAGTCACCTCGATGCCTAGTGGCTTGAACCACTCAAGTCCCAGCAAGCTTGGGCGATCCTTGTCCACGATGGTCAGAGGCAAACGTTTGGTGTGGCCTTTAAACTGCACGTTGAAATCTCTTGCTCCAACTACTGGAATCTTGTTCCCTTGGTAGTCTTTAAGAGTCAGTGCTTGCTTCTGGAAATGTTTCTTCTGAATGTTGGGAAGTAGCCTGTGAATAGTGTCCCATGACACCATAGATAAATAAGAGCCTGAGTCTTCCATTTGGCAAGGCCTTCCTTCAATGAACACCTTCACGCTTTTTGTTTCTCAAGGGTGAAGAATGACCAATAGTGATTGTTTGGTGAGTTTCATTCTTCCCATTTGTTTCTGAATTGCCCCATCTTTTCAATGAAGTTGTTGGGCTTAAAATCCTTTTCAGGAAATTTCTTCCTACTAGGTGGAGTTCTGGATGATTTGCAGACTCTGGCTAGGTGACCCCTTTTCTCACAACGAGGCAGATGGTGTCTAAGAACTTGCATTCAGTGCGGGGTGCCCCCACAGCCTCTGCAATAATATTCTTGCCTCTTTCTCCCAGGGTCTTTCCTTTTCTCCATTCTGAGTCTAAAAATCCTTCCTCCACCTCACTGCAATCTGAATCAGAGTCTATTTGTTCACAATGGGCTGTTTGGATTTTTCCACATCAGAATGGCTTGAGGCCTGGCTTGAGGCCTTTAATCTTTTTCATGGCCGCTGCTGAGGACTTGGTGGCTTCCTCTGAAACAACTTCTTCAATGGCCTCTTAAACGTGATTTTGGTTTCATTAACAGTTTGCTTTGTAAGACCTTATCTTTGAGGCTCAAAACAAA
>SOZL01001471.1:0-28442 GCA_009733165.1 Naja naja
GGAGAAATACCATTATCCGAGCCCTGAAAGTTGGGGAAAAAATAAAATGTCATGCATATCACAATATATGAGACTTTTTTTAAAAAAAATTACCACATGGGTAAAATGCACATACTGTTCCTTAAAAAGGACAGTACTTCCTGCACTGCTGAATAGTGATGAATGTGTAACATGTTTGAAAGTGAAAAGGTATTATGACAATATATTGTATGTCAAATAAATTATTTTGCTATAAGGAATAGGTAAAACAATAAAATCTATTGGGAGATTTTGTGAAACAACCTAAATGTTTAAGGCGAATACATTTTGTGATATAGATGTACAAGCATTTTCTTTGTCCTTCATAAAAAATTATGTAGATAGTAGGAGATAATTATTTTGCTAAATCCTCTAAAGGTGCAGAAATATGAATCTTAAAAGAAGGCACTGGGGCCACTTTCTCTCACAGGTTGGATTATTACCAGAGGTGGTATTCACCAGGTTCTGACCAGTTCTGGAGAACCAGTAGCAGAAATTTTGAGTAGTTCAGAGAACTGGCAAATACCACCTCTGACTGGCCCTGTCCCCATCTATCCCCTGCCTCCCATTGAGTCCCAGCTGATCAGCTGGGTCTTCTTTTGTTGACCTGCACAGGAGGACAGAGCTGGAAAGCAGGTTAGTGAGGTGGGGTGGGAGTGGAGATTTTGGCAGTATCCTTCCCCTGCCTTGCCTACCAAGCCACGTCCACCAAGCCATTCCCACAGAACCAGTAGTAATTTTTTTGAATCCCACCACTGATTATTACCTATCACAAGGTGACAGCTGATCACTGAGGAAACAGAGCAACAAATACTCTTTTTAATACTCCTTTGATTGCTGAAAGTATGCTACAGATCAAATTAATTAAACACAATGTTCAAGAGGAGGAAATATTCTCATTATTTGTCTCATCTCCCAGTTCCAATTGGCTTAGTGAAATGAAGAAGATACTCTACAATCAATTTTTAATGGAGTCAGCATTCTGTAATCGGAAAGGATATTAGAAAAAGAAAAAAAATCATTTGTCGATTTTTTAATCAAGTCCAAATAGAAATACAGCCCAATTTAATAATGTAATCAAGCTAAAGACCATGTAGTGAAGGCAATCACACACTAACTTGTGAGAACATTGGATCGAGTAGGATGTATCCTTCATGTTTCATGAGGAAGAATAGTTGGGACACCATGGTAATATTTTTATGCAATTATCTAACAGTAGCCTTCTTTTTTCTATTATGAATTTTGGTCGGTCAGGAGGATACCAATAACTGATCATAGTTTTCTATCCTAGAGAACTGACTAATGGTGGGATTCAATTTTTTTTTAGTACAGGTTCTGTGGGCATGGCTTGGTGGGCATGGCTGGGGAAGGATACTGTAAAATCTCCAGTCAGAGGTAGAATATGCTGGTTCTCAAAATTTCCACTACTGGTTCTCCAGAATTGGTCAGAACCTGCTGAATACCACCTTTCGAACTGACCATCTGTATTATACAAATTTTGAAGGTTTTGACAATAGTTCCAAAGCCTGCAAGAACCATTTGATCCACAAAGACCACAAAAACCATGGAAGCTAAAGGCCAACACATCTGGAGGGCATCATGTTGTGGAAATTTGATGCCGTCCAGATACGCTAGGCTTCAACTCCCATAATGAAATCTTCATGATTAGGAATTTCTTGCAAAGTATGTGCTTCAAAGTTGAATAGAGCAGTTAACTCCATAGTAATTTAACGAAAATAAGAAAGGTTGCAGTGTTGGAAAGAGCCACCTTTTATGCTTTTACAGACCAATGTACCATTGATTAGTCAAGATCCGAGCAAGCCTCGATAGATTGAAACTCTTCTTGTAGAGAAAGCAGACTAAAAAGAGAAATCAGGCGATCTTTATTTGTTCCATGCTCCAAAGAATATTACAGCAGCAGCTACCTTTGCATGGATAAGTTTAAAGTGGAAAAAAAGAGAGATGTTCTGCTGACTCGATTGAAATGAAAACTGATTGCCAGATTAATTATGCTTCTCCAAACATTTAGAGAGTGACCATCTGGGAAGTCAGTAACAATTAGATATTGTTTAGTCATAGCATGCCAGAAGTCAAGTGTCTGTCCAGATTTGGAACTTGAGTACAGATTTACCATGCACAATTCTATAACAAATATTATTGCTTGTAAATGTAGAGATGTACATCTAGTGATGAAGTACAGTCTAAACTGCTGTGATAGCTGAACAATATATATCTAAAGGAGGAGGAGAAATACATGACATATGACTTGTGGCAGCCCTGTCTATGATTTCCCCGAATCTCATTGTTAAAATACACACATACATAGGGAATCTGGAGTTGGAAGTCTGGGAGTGGGAAACATAAAAGAAACTCAAATTATAGCACTGTTCCAATAACTCAGGGGCTGCCACAAAGAAGAGCAGATCATCCTATTCTCCAAAGCACCTGATGGCAGAACAAGAAGCAATGGATGGAAACTAATCAAGGAAACCAACCTAGAACTAAGAGGAAATTTCCTGACAATTAGCTTACAGATTTTGAATAAAATGTAATGTAAAACATTAAAACAATAAATAAAGATCTTAAATTTAAAAATTCAGTTACAATAAAACCAAACAAGAGGGAGAGGGTGGGAGCGAAGTGCACACAGGAAGAAGATCAGGTGTTCTCTAATCCATTAGCCATCTCCATCATGCTACACCCCCATTGGGGCTGCAGGCTAGTTGGCATAGCCATGTCTTTACGTCCTTTTGGGCTGAGTACATTTTTTCTTACCATCTTTCAGGTAGCCAAGAATCCAAGACATATTTCTTTATATGACCCATAGCCAAGCAAATCATTATTTTCTATCTCATGCTGAATCCACTCAAAGTAACTGATCTGTTATGGTCTTAACCTGAAGCCTGTAACTGCCCTAGGAACCAGGTACCCATTACACGGCTTGTTTGTGAACTCCAGAGTGAATATAGTCTCTATATTCTACATATCTATACAAACTCCCATATCTGCTTGGGTTCATTGAATAAAGGTCCACCCACATAACCATTCTAAGCATTTTTTCCTGGGCATATTTTTCTGCTGGGGTTTTAAAGTACTGTTTCCTCCTTCTGTCACTTTGAGCAGGCTTGTCCATTTTCCCGGGGGCTTTCCTACATCCTTCCTTAAAAGCTGTGATCGGCTGTTTTTCCTTTTAAACTCTAGAGTTGGATGTGTTGTTACTTCTTTGATTGGTTTGTGGAGTTGATGTATGCAGATTGGATGGCTTTTTCCTGAGACCCTGTGTGGCTGAGGTGCTGGCTGTGTGTCTCTCAGCCTTTGTGTTGTAACGACCTGGGTAATGGGCTGTGGTGTCTTCAGCTTCGTTCTCCTGGGAGAAGTGTGTGATAGTGCTGTTTTCCCCTTTTAAACTCTAGAGTTGGATGTGTTGTTACTTTTTGATTGGTTTGTGGAGGTGGAGTGATGTATGCAGATTGGATGGCTTTCCTGAGACCCTGTGTGGCTGAAGTGCTGGCTGTGTGCTCTCAGCCTTTGTGTTGTAACGACCTGGGTAATGGGCGTGTGATGACCTTCTGAGTTCTATTGTTGTGACGTCCTGGGTGTGGTGCTGAATCTCCTGGGTCGTTGTCTGTGTTGAACCTCCTGATGTTTTGTGTTGTGATCTCTGAGTTCTGTGATGTAGTATCCTGGGTGAAGGCTGTGATGTGACATTCTGGGCCTTGGTTTGGCTCCGAGTTTGAGGTCTGGCTATGTGTTTATAGCGTGTGTCAGTTTGCTTAGTTTGGGGGTTGGAGGGGGGTAGCAGCTGGTGTTGCAGCCATGGTCTGGTTTCTGGATGGTGGGTTGCCTTTCATCTGTGGCGTGGGCTTGGGTTTGAGTCTGTGAAGGAGATTGGTGGTGGCATCCTGTGTTATTTTGGGTCCGGTGTTGGTTTTCGTGGCTGGGACTCATTTGTTGACCAGGGCTAGTTTCCAGATGTCTGGTAGGCGGGAAGTATCATCCCGTTTATTCATGTTATGGGGGTGTTTCTCTATTTCGATGGCTTCCCTAATTATTCTTTTGTTGAAGTGTTCAGTATTGGAGATAAGTTTGGATCCCTCAAAATCAATTTCATGTCCTATATATATTTGTTTTCGTAGATTTCGTATATATATATGCAGAACATCCCCAATTTGAAATGATGGTGATTTCCTTGACCTGCCTATTTTCTTTCTTTAATTAAGCCCAGTGGTATACTGTTCATCATTTTCTAATTACTTGAGTTAAAAAGGTTTCACAAGGAAACTTTTTTCCTCAAGTGAATGGAAAAAATTATGAAATAGTACACACCTTGATTTACTTTTTATAAAGAAACTCGGGAAAACTAGACAGCTAGCAGAAAGAAAAATAGTGACTTACTTACTCGCTTACTTATTTACTTACTTCTTTCCTTCCTTCTTTCTTTACTTCTTTTTCCTTCTCTTTCCTTCATTCTTTCTTTCCTTCTCCTTTTTTCTTCCTTCCTCTTTCATATATACATATATATAGATATAGATATAGATAGATATAGATATATAGATATAGATACACACACACACACACATATTTTGAAAGTGGTTGTTTTGCCTGCATCTATGTTTATTTTGATGATCTGATTCCGGATATATAAATTTAACTTAATGTTTATGTAAACTGTGATTTATATATTAGGTGCCATCAAGGAATTTTCAACTCCTAGTGACCACATAGGTAGATTTTCTCATGAAAAATCATATAGACTATAAATACATATTCAAAAGCAAATATATATATATATACCCACGTACATACATATGCAGTGTACACCTTCCCACAGGAAGCAATGTGATTTGCAATTGTTTCATTTATTTATAGCTCACGTTTATAGGCCGCCAACTAAAAATTACTCTGGGTGACATGCAATTAAAAACCCATTCAATACAATATATGTGTGAAAACGGAAAGCAATAAACCAGGGACTAAAATAATAAGTAGGAATTCCAGAAGCTCATGCTCATAAGCAAGCACCAGGAGAAAAAGGCAGGATTTTTATAGCTGTATGAATTATTATTAGCATATGGCATTGTTACAGTAGCCAGGAGCCCACAATGCAAGTCCAGATTAGCAGTTTGGCTTGCCAAGGTACCAGCCCTGTTGTAGGACACGCTTGCACACTTCCCAAGGTGTGCCACAGGAGGGCGAGCTGGCTTCCACCAAAGATAAAGATGAGTGGTTTTCCCTGCAATGTCACCCAAGCCCCCACCCTTCCCAGAGGTGCCTTACAATCAGGAACTTCAACTGGGAAGGTTCAGAGTCATCAGGAATCTGACTGCAGGCATGGAGCACCAACGCGTCACCCCAACAAAGTGGTTTTTGCATAGAACATGCTTTCAAACTGTTAGATGGACAGAAGCTGAGGCAAATGACAGGAGCTCACTCTGCCACATAGTGCTAGGACATTAACCACCGGAGTCAAGACCATCTCTAGCTCATTAAGCCACTGAGCCTGTGTAGCTGTATGAAAGAAGGCAAAGGAAGCCCCACTCTCCTGGACTTCCAAAAAGTGGTTAAAGCATTGTATCTGACACTGGTAGGTACTGGTAGGTAGGTAGGTAGGTAGGTAGGTAGGTAGGTAGGGCATGCCATTTAGATATTCATGCAGGAAGAAAAGTGGTTTCTGGGTGGAAATGTGCTTACAATCAATTTTTCCCATTTGCATGCTTTCTGAAGCATTTGAGATCCATATGTGGTACCAATAAAGGAGAATATTTGTAGCTCAGGGTTGGAATGGAATGGAATGGAATGGAATGGAATGGAATGGAATGGAATAGAATAGAATAGAATAGAATAGAATAGAATAGAATAGAATAGAATAGCTTTATTGGCCAAGTGTAACTGGTCCACAAGGAATTTGTCTCAGGTACATAAGTTTAACAGATAACAGATAACAGATAATGAGAGTTGGAAGGGACCTTGTAGGTCATCTAGTCCAACCCCCCCTGCCCAAGCGGGAGACCCTACACCATTTCTGACAAATGGCAGTCCAATCTCTCCTTGAAAGTCTCAAGTGATGATGCTCCCACAACTTCCGAGGGCAAAGCTGTTCCATTGTTCCATCAAGCTCTCATTGTACATACAAACAACAAAGTAATATAATCATAATAATGATACTAATAAGAGAAGGTGGTAGAAAAGATGAGAATAGTAATATAGCTATACTACATGGGTAAATATCCTTAGACATAAAATAGTTAGGTGGGAATTAGGTGTTCAGCAGAGTATTGGCACAAGGAAAAAAAACTGTCTGTATGTCTAGTTGTTCTGCCAGCAAAAAACGAGTTCTGTTTTCACTGGCAGAGAGTTACAGGAGGCCATCACAGCTGAAAATGGAGCTCAGAAGGGCTGTGCATGGCCTTCCCAAGGTCCATTTTTGCCATCAGAGGCACCACAGGCTGGTTCTTTGCTGTTTCCAGGGAGGCTCCATGGGCCAGATCTAAGCACCCTGTGGGCCAGATTCAATCCCCAGGACTTGTGTTTGACACCCCTGCACTAGATAGACCACATTAGGAGGGGGGGCCCGCAGCATTAATTGGCATGAGTTCCCAACTTTTGGCCAAGTAAAAATGAGGATGTGGCTACTTGAAATAAAATGGGAGAAAAGAAAAGAGCAGTGGGAAAAGTAATCAATTAATTTTAGTTTAGAATAGGCCAGATTACCCAAGGTGGATGGATTGATAGTACTAAAATTCAAAACTTCTAAGAGGTAGCAGGTTACATGATCCTGGTTTAGGGCATGGAATTTAGAAGCATTCTTGAACTCTTTTTTTCTCATAGCAGGCTTGAAATATACAGCTTCTTCTCACATGGCACAGCAAAAGAATTTGCAATAGCAATACCACACCAACTGTTTGTGAGGTTTAAATTTCAGTGCAGATGTTGCCATATGGGAAAGGGTGAAGATTTACAAAATACTGCCTACGTTTTTACATTTCCTCCCAAGCATTAATTTCCTCAATCTGCTGTTACTTAAACAATCCTTTTTTTACAGAAATATACCAACACTGCATGATCACAGTCAGAGATCACACAGTGAATGCAATGATATCATTTACTGTCATGTATCCAATCAAATTTGATTATGTGACAATTGGGCAGAGAAAAGGAATCCTCTCAGTATAATTGGGAAGAGGGAATATATCCCCTCGCTCAGATAATGAGGCTGTCCTGATATATTATCCACTGATGAGTGGCACTACACTTCTTCCAATGTGTATTTAAATATGCAGCTGAATATGCCATTGCAACCAGTTCTAAACAGAAATTCAATTATATTCTGTTCCATTCTATTCTATTCTATTCTATTCTATTCTATTCTATTCTGTTCTGTTCTGTTCTATTAATGTTACTCTGCTTGACTAGACTTTACTCTACTTCACTCCACTCCATTATTCTGTTCTGTTCTGTTCTGTTCTGTTCTGTTCCGTTCCATTCCATTCCATTCCATTCCATTCCATTCCATTCTATTCTAGTCTATTCTTTAAGAGTTTGGTTGGGAATTATGATTTTTTTTTTTAAATTCTGGCACCCTAACCTAAAAATTTAACCTTGGTTTACACTCAGATCAAACAACACCTGCAAACTCTAGGACTTTAAACCAAACTGGGAATTTGGGGGAGGGGAGAAAATATTCCATAGCACTGCTCCAATATCTAAGGGCTGCTACAAAGAAGAGGGGGGTCAACCTATTCTCCAAAGCACCTAAAGGCCAGACAAGAAGCAACAAATGGAAACTAATCAAGGATAAAAGCAACCTAGAAATAAGGAGAAATTTCTTGACAGTTAGAACAATTAATTAGTGGAACAACTTGCCTCCAGAAAGTATGGGTCCCTGGAGTTTGAACAACTGCTTGTTTGAAAAGGCATAGGGTCTCCTGCTTGAGAAAGGGGTTGGGCTAGAAGACCTCCAAGGTTCCTTCCAACTCTATTATTCTGTTCTGGTTTCTATATTGTTGTCAAGAAAATAACATGAGTTTGAGTTTGAGTCAAAAGAGACTATCTTCATCTCCTATTTAAGACACGTGGAAGTTTGAAATGGAAAGATTTTCACAGGTTCTGTTAGTGAGCTACATAGAAGACAGCATGAGAGAAGTTTATAACTGTTCTGGCATGTTCTACTGATTAAATCAGGTTACACAGCTCATGACACTATCATGTTGACAGGCTGGGAAAAGGAAAACTCATTCTCCCCTAGGAAAAGTGTTTTATTTTAAACTGCTTGAATTAAGGATCTGCTTACATCCTGTGCAGACTTTCCAGCACTGTCAAAAGTCATCTTTACTTGGTGAGTGCACTACTTTCCTGAAACAAAGAAATAAATAAAAATGGGCATACAGTGCTAAAGAAGAAAGTTGGAATTGCTTAAATTTGTGGTCTGTGGACCCCTGGGGGAGGGCTGTGATGTCATCACAGGGGGTCCTGAAGGCTTAATGCAGTCTAGCGCTTTAAATCTTGAGTTAAGTCTTGGCGGGCCATGGCCATGGTCTGTGGTCACAAAAGATATTTAAAGGGAGTCTGTGGTGAAGAAAAGATTGAGAACCACTGTCTTAAATGTTGTATATAGCTTACCACACTCTTATTTTATTCCCAACCTTCATTGGTTCTTCTCCCAAAATGGTAAAGAAAAGGAGGGAGGGGGAGGAGGGAGGAAAGAAAGGAAGGAGGAAGGGAAGGGGGAGGAAGGAGGGAGGGAAGGAAGGAAGGAGGGAGGAAACAAGGGAAGGAAGGAAGAAGGGAGGGGGAGAGGGGGAGGAAGGGAGGAAAGAAAGGAAGGAGGGAGGGAGGGGAGGGAGGAAAGAAAGGAAGGAGGGAGGGAGGGGAGGGAGGGAGGAAAGGAAGGAGGGAGAGAAGGAAGGGAGAAGGGAGGGAGGGGGAGGAAGGGAGGCAAAGAAGGAAGAAGGGAGGGAGGGAAGGAAGGGGGAGGGAGGAAGGGAGGAAAGGAAGGAGGGAAGGGAGGGAGGGAGGAGGAGGGAGGGAGGAATGAAGGAAGGAAGGAAAGGGGAGAAGGAAGGGGAGAGGGGGAGAAGGGGCAGGAGAAGGAAACTGGAGGGAGGAAGGAAGGAGGGAGGGGAAGGAAGGGAGGAAAGGAAGGAGGGAAGGAAGGAAGGAGGAAATGAAGGAAGGAAGAAAGAAGGGAGGCAGAGAAGGAAGAATGGATGGGTGGATGGATGGGTGGATGGATGGATGGATGGATGGATGGATGGATGGGTGGATGGAGGGAGGGAGGGAGGGAGGGAGGGAAGGAAGGAAAGAAGGAAGTCAGGCGAGAGATAGCATTTTATGGTTCTGTCTACCCATCCATCCATCATAAAAGAATATGATATATCCAGGTTATTGGGTTCATCAGATGTTGCAACAGCAGTGCCTTTTACTGTGGCTCAGAAGATAGTGGGGTCATTTGAGTAACATGCCTGAGAGGGCTTAACTGATTTTTTTTATTCTTAAATATGTCATGCTAGGCATACATGAGATGTTCTGGCATCTCATTCTGATTTGGGGCAGAAGATCACTTTGGAATGTCAGCTCATCCTGGAGGAGGAAATGTCTGCTTCCTAGCCAGTTACAGTCAGAAAATCCTAAAAGCTTTTGCTGAATCTACAGAACTGGCTGTTTCCCTCAGGGAATTGGGTCAGGAAGGAGGGGAGCTTTGCTACTATGGGTGTTTAGCACTGCATCATTTGTCCTTGGGCACCAGGGAGGTTCAGGGGCTTGTTTATTTTTAAATCTTGTAAACCCACCCAGAGACTCTCTTGTATCAGATGGGCAACTATATCAATCAATCAACTGCTTCAACTCAATCCAGCCAGGACAGAGTGGCTGTGCATACCGACATCTCGGTCCAGTTTGGAGGTTCCATCTTTGGTCATGGGGGAGGAGGTGTTGCCTCCCGTGGACAGGGCATGGAATGGGGGTCCTCCTGGACTCATGGCTCAAATTGGAGGAGCAGGTGGGGGCTATGCCAGGGTGCCTTTGCCCAGATCTGGCTGGTTCGCCAGTTATGCCCATTCCTGTGATGCCTCGCACAGTCACTCAGGCCTCGTCATCTCCGCCTGACTACTGCAATGCCCTCTACCTTGGACTGCCCTTGCGTACCACTCAGAGGCTTCAGCTGGTGCAGAATGCGGCCGCGCGGGTTGTGATGGGAGCTTCCCGATACTCCCATGTTACACCCCTCCTGCGTGGCCTGCATTGGCTTCCGGTTGCCCTCCGGGTGAGATACAAGGTTTTGGTATTGACATTCAAAGTCCAACACGGCATGGCTCCAGGCTATCTACGAGAACGGCTCCTCCCAACATCAAATGCTAACTGCCCTGTACGGGCCCACAGGCGGGGTCTCCTCGGGGTGCCGTCTGCGACACAATGTCACCTGGTGGTGACCTGGGACAGGGCCTACTCCGTGGCGGCTCCCACTTTGTGGAATCTTCTTCCGCTGGAGCTCCGTCTGGCCCCGATCTGTGCACTTTCCGCCACGATTTGAAGACTTGGCTCTTTTTACAATCTGGGCTGTGCTGATTCTCTAGGGCTGGGGTTATTTTAACTAAGGGTTTTTAAATTTTAATTCGGCTTAATTTGTTTAATATTCTTTTAATTAATTTATTTATTGTTGTATTTTAGTTGTAAGCCACCCCAAGTCCTTTTGGAGAGGGGGCGGCATATAAGTCAAATAAATAAATAAATAAATAAATAAATAAATAAATAAATAACCAATCTCAATTGTTTATATATTAAACCCCAAAATATATAGAATCATTCTGGTATGCCTGTGGTCCTTGCTGCAGGCAGAAACAGTCCTTGACTTATGACCACAGTTGAGCCCAAAAATTCTGTTGTTAAGTAAGACATTTGTTAAGCAAGTTTTGCCCCATTTTATGACCATTCTTGCCACATTTGTTAAGTGAATCATTGCAGTTCTTAAATTAATAGCACGATTGTTAAATGAATCTAGCTTGCCCATTGACTTGAAGGCCAGACAAGGAATAATGGAAACCGATCAAGGAGAGATTCAACCTAGAAATAAGGATAAATTTTCTGACAGTAAGAACACTCAATGAATGGAACAGCTTGCTTTCAGAAGTTGTGGGAGCTTCATCACTGGAGGCTTTCAAGAAGAGACTGGACTGCCATCTGTCAGAAATGGCATAGGATCACGGGGATGTTGCAATGATACTAAATATGAGAAATGGTCATAAGTCACTTTTTTCAGTTCTGTTGTAACTTCAAATGGCCAATAATGAATTGTTGTAAATTGAGGTCTACCTCAATTATAATGACCACTATAGAATGATGCCAAGCCAGAAGCTCCTTGCTATTGCTGAGCTGATTTGACCTACAAAGATTGCTGAGAATAGCTTTATGAGTTAAAGTGGTCTCTGGTTTGAAGGGCTGCAAATGCAAAATGGAGGAGGAAGGAGAACCTGAAGATAGCAGATTACCTGAGCTCTGTTTTTGCCACTGTGACACAAGGTATACCACAGGTAGTTCTCAACTGACAACCAGTCGCTTAGTGACAGTTTGATGTTACAACTTATTTTTGAAAAGGGGAGTTAAGAACTGTTTCTGAAGTTCTGACAGTGAAGCTCCTCTGCAGTCACATGATCACATTTTGAGTGCTTGGAAAATTGGGTGCACTTATGGCCATTTGCAGCATACTGCAATCATGTTAACACATTTTCTGTATTGATCTATCAGATGTATGTGTTGTCCAATTTTACTTTTTTTTAATGACCCTGCTTCAGGGTGGAGTTGGGGGCAACTGAATGGACCTCAGCATTTACTGGCCTGATGCCCTTCCTGACACCTATGCAAAGTTCACAGCAGATATTTTCTCTTTCCACCCCAATAGAGAAATATCTGTCACTGCCTAGGATTGAGCGCTCAACCTTCCAAGTGGGAGGTGAGAGTTTTCACTTTCTAGGCCACCACACTGCTCATCTTGTCCTATTTTACAATAGTTTTGGCAAACATAGCGAGCAATGGGTTTTACAACCACTGTGCTTGAATAACGACCACCACAAAAAAGGGTGTAAAATTTTGTCGGCCACATGACTGACTCATTTTACAACCATCAGGACATAAGATCGTAATGGCAGGATCCATTGCAGACTACCTTCAGTTTTGAATTCTAAAAGTTACTTCTTAGATTGAATTTAGACATGTAAATCAATTCAGGCACATTTTACAGTAGATCAAACTGCATCTTTTTTTCTCTCCTCTTTTTCATGATGTATTTCCTGTCTTCAGATCCATTGTTAGTTTATATGCTACTCCTTGTTCTATCATTGCTAAACAGTGAATTTGCAGAAACAAAAGCATTTCTCTGCTTCACATTTATTTAAGCTAATTTGCACTTGCTTTTTGACCTAAATCTTGGCACATAGATATTCACGCATAGAGAGAGAATGCTTAAATAACTTGTCCTGATTTTTTCCTCTGACTCTAAAACTTTGTCTTGCCAATTGTTGTTTCCTGAACTTCAGCAATTTTAGGAATGTAATTCCACATCTTCTAATAAACAATAAGCTGATTATGGGAAACTCAGTCTGCAAAGAATCTAAGTGGCAAAGTCATTGCTACATAACAGCAAAACAACAACAATCACAAAATGGCAACAAGCAATGAAACCACATAAATTTCTTCCCCACTTTGGGGTTATAAGAATTAACTGAATATTTACACTTAATATTGGTGTCTTGGTGGCCTTGGTGGTGCAGGCTGTTAAATGCCTGCACTTAAGTTCCAGCTGCCTACAATTACTGTAGGCTCGAATCCCACCAGGCTCAAGGTTGACTCAGCCTTCCATCCTCTCGGGGTAGGTAAATTGAGGACCCAAGATTGTTGGGGGCAATAAGCTGACTTTGTAAAAATGCCACTTAGTAATAAGCAGGCATATACAATGGAATGAAGGCTATTGCTGAGCACACTGGGTTGTATCCCAGAAGATTGTAAGCCGCCCTGAGTCTTGGAGAAGGGCGGCATATAAATGTAATTTTAAAAAAATATTCCATTCCAACCAACTTTCTGCAAACAACAGCAAGGAATATATATTCTTTACATACAAAACAAACATTTGGCCAATAGTACTATGTTGTTACATGTGTCTTTACCTAATAAATGGAGTTTTGGCTGCAACTTTTTGGTATATGTGCATTTTTTAAAATAGAATAACAGATTTGGAAGGACCTTGAAAGTCTTCTAATCCAGCCCCCTGCTCAAGCAGAAGACCCTGTATCATTTTAGACAAATGACTGTCCAATCTTTTCTTAAAAACATCCAGTGTTGGAGCACCCACAACTTCTGGAGGCAAGTCGTTCCACTGATTAATTGTTCTAACTGTCAGGAAATTCCTCCTTAGTTAGTCCTAGGTTGGTTTTTTCCTTGATTACTTTCCACCCATTGCTTCTTGTCCTGCTCTCAGGTACTTTGGAGAATAGTTTAACCTCTCTTCTTTTTGGCAAGCCCTCAAATATTAGAAGACTGCTATTGTGTTATCACCTGCACCATTCCTCCTATGTTTTAGCCTCCAGCCCCCTAATCATCTTTGTTGCTCTTCCCTGCACTCTTTCTATTATTTATTTATTTATTTATTTATTTATTTATTATTTATTTATTTATTTGGTCTTTTATGCTGCCCTAGGGACTCAGGGCGCTCACATCATAAAAACATACAATAAAAACAGAGTCTCGAAATCTTTTTTTATACCATGGCAACTAAAACTGGATGCAATATTCCAAGTGTGGTCTTATCAAACCATTATAAAGTGTTGCTAACATTTAATGTAATCTCGATTACCCCATTGCTGATTGTACTTGCATTGAGAAGAAGTTTAATGTCATGGTGCAGGCACCAGCCTAGAAGTCAGGAGCCTATAAATTGTAGTCCCATCTTATCTGTAGAACTGGCTGGGTAACTTTAGGTCAAATACTCTTGCTTAACCCTAGGAAGAATATATGGCAAAACGCTTATGAAAATCTCACCAAGGAAACTGAATCGAGACTGACTCACAGAATGCACACACTTATTTAATTCTTGAAAGAGGTATGCCAATAATGACAAGCTATTCCCTGACACACATGCTGCAACAGGAGTCTACACTAATAAATCACTCAATTTCAAAAGGCAATAATGGTCTTTTTACAGTCTTATCTCCTTGACTTCAAGTGCCCTGTCCAACACAAGATCTATAAGATTATACTGGGGGAATTGGACCATCTAATTGCCATAAATAAAATTAGCTCTTCAAACCTTATTTATCTTAAAGCTGTTTATAAAAGCCTTACAGCCTTCAAAAGGTAGTATAGCAAATTCCTATTTCACTTGTGATAAAGCTTAGTGGGGAATTTTGAAAAGGGTTTTCTAAAAGACAACAGTTTCCAAATGTTGTACAATGTAGGACTTCTTGCTAAGTAAAAACAAATTTGACAGAACCTGCAGGAAGTGAATGTATTTCACTAGACTTATCTGTAAGATAAAATGACCACTATTGCAACGCTTCCGACTTTCATTTCTGAATCCCGGAGATAAAGGTAGTTTCTTTTATCTTGAACTCAACTCCTGGTGATTACAAAGAGGCAGCCATATCATTTTCTGGGCAAGAACACAGAAGTGGTTTGTCATTGCTTTCTTTCAAGACAGCTGCTGACTTCCTAGTCTACCCCACATTTCTGCTTTACCCTGTAGGTTTCTCATTTCAACTACTAACCAGGACATCCTTGCTTACCTTCCCAGCCCAGACAAGATCAGCCAAGGGCTGCATCTTGCTGAGATCTGAGTAACAACCACCTTCTGTTTCTGTTGACAAGCCAAAGACTATGTATGAAAGTCTATTTTTTCTGTAACCATCATCTCTTTCCAGCTATCTACGGCCTCCTGAGCTTCTTACATTCTATGGAACTCCAGAGGAAGTTTGTGAGCTGTTCTGAAAAAAAAACCTATAGATTATTCACATCTAGAGAGAGAAAAATATATCACATAGTTGGAAAAGGTTTATCTTCAGCTTCTTTCCAACTTACACCTTAAAAACAACTTTGGGGGAAAAACAGATACATTTCATGTCTCATTCAGGGTGGGGGGAATTAGATTCCTATCAGAACATTTAGTTGCTATGGCATCTGAGAAAATTGTTGTTATTGCTTTTTAACAGCTGTGGAAAAAAACCCACCATTGCTGGAATCAAATCAGGTAGTTTCAGGGAGGGAGGGAGGGAGGGAGGGAGGAAGGAAGGGGAAAACATATTGTAGAATTTTTTAGCTTAATCATAATTTGTAAGCCTTAGACTTCCCATCTTTACCAGTTACTTCTTTTTAAAATCCTTAATAGAATGAAAATCATAAATATTCCTGCAGCACTCAAAGACCTTAAAAACTGTTTAAGAGAAGTTATTTTGATAAGCTGAGGCCTAATTTACGCTGATTAGAAAATGACAAGACAAAATTCTTACAGAAGCTTCTATTTGTCTTCCATATTGTTATTTTTTTTATTTATGTTTTACTTTTTACAAAATCTCTTGAAATTAACTGGGCCACAGGACAGCCTTGGCCACAGAGCAAAGAAATTCTTCTTCGGTTTGTTTTACCAACTTTCTGAAAAATTGGTATAGAAGTTTATTTTGGGGAACAAGAAAATCTCAATGAAATCCTCAAAGGTGAATCATTACTAAGTGTATATATATGTCTACCCTTAGTAATGAGGAAGCCAAGAATTATGTCCACATACCTGGAGAGCAGAGGTGGTATTCAGCAGTTTCTGACCAGTTCTGGAGATTTTGAGTAGTGGAAATTTTGAGTAGTTCAGAGAACCAGCAAATCCCAGCTCTAACTAGAGATTTGACAGCATCCTTCCCTTGCCACGCCCACCAGGCCACACCCACAGAACCGGTAGTAAAAAAAAATGAATCCCACCACTGCTGGAGAGAGAATAGTATTGCATGGTAAAATGTAATACACACACATACTTCTTGTCTATTTCATCAATAAATCTTAAACTTCTTGCACTTCTGTTAAGCTAAAAAACAAGATATTATGAAGATTTTTTTCCCCTACTAGTGCAACTATTGTAACATTAAGAAGCAAATCAGCCCAAGAAAAATTTCTGAAATCTTTTTGGGAGATGTACAGATAGTCCTCGACTTATGACCACAATTAAGCCCAACATTTCTGTTGCTAAGTAAGACATTTGTTATGTAAGTTTTGTCCCATTTTCTTGCCACGGTCATTAAATGAATCACTGCAGTTGTTAAGTTAATAACTCAGTTGTTAAATGGCTATTGACTTTGCTTGTCAGAATGTCACAAAAGGGAATCAGATCACATGATCCCAGGACATGGCAATCATCATAAATACAGGCCAATTGCTGAGCGTCTGAATTTTGATCATGTCACCATGAAACAATCCTAATGTCAACTCAGAAATATTTCTCTGATCTTTTAGAGTTGACAGCAGAAAGGGAGTGGGGGAAGTAGTGTATTCCTTAAATGCTTTCATAGATAATGGCTAGGAGATCGGAGCTTCTGGCACACAAGATTATTACTGGAGTGCATGATGGATGACTCTTGGCTATGGATGTGTCCCATTGGAGAATATACTTCCAGGGGATGGGGGGAAGGCCAGGGTCAAGGATGCAATGAATGATATGTCTCAGAGTCGGCTGGCTGTCAGGGCTCCGGCATCCACCCCCATTCAAATAATGAGTCTCTAGCTGCATCTCTCAGAGTTTAAAAAAAATAACCCAAGATTTATTAGGAGTGAACATGTTGGGTAGAGATGTGGCTAGAGACTCATGATTTGAATGGGGGTGGATGCCAGAGCTCTGACACCTAAGTGTGAAAAATGTTTTTGCATGTGCCCAAAATAAGCCCTACTTAAATGTCTGTGCAGCCGGCCAGCTGACTATTCCATCTGGTTGCTTGTGCCAGGGCCTCCTGCCCCACTGCGAGCAAGTGGGCCTCCCATGTTCTCATAAAGTACATGGTGGGGGGATAAGACATCCCCTAATGCTTATTTTGGAGCCCAAAAGAAATAAGACCAGGTCTTATTTTCAGGAAAACACGGTGTGCATGTATGTATGTATGTATGTATGTATGTATGTATGTATGTATCTGATTTTTTTAAAATTAAATTTTATTTAGTTTTCAAAATTTAAAAAACATAAAATAAAATTTTATACATCATTATATCAATATCAAGACATATTTTACATTTCCTTATCATCTTTCTATATACACATTTCTTTCATTATATAATTTCAACTTAATATATATATAAATAAAGATAGATAGATATTAATATAGATATAAGTATTTATATAATTTCTTATTCTTTACCTAATTGTAATCCTAATTCATTTGTCATTTGATAGAATATTTTTGGTAATGTTTTCCCTTTTTTATTATTATTATTATCCATACTCTATTAGTCTTTTTCTTGATTCACTATCACATTAAAGTCACCTACCAAACATATATTCTCATATTCCAGTTCTATTAATTTTTTTATAAAATTTGTTATAGAATTTTTCCTGTTTTTCATTTGGTGCATAAATGACAATTAACAACATTTTTTTAAATTTACATAAACTTCTAACATTAAAATTCTATCCTCTTTGTCTGCATAAACTTGTTTTGCTTGTAAGTGGTTTCTAATATATATTGCTGTTCCCCACCTTTATTCTTGAGCTAAAGATACATATAAATCTCCCAGTTTTGTTGATTCTAACAATTTGCTCTGATATGTGTTTCTTATAGCCATCCTTCTCAAAAGATGACCCAGGCTGAGCCTGAGGGTGGGGTTAAACGCATCATCAGTTTGGAGTCACTACACCCCTGTAAGAGACTTAGGTCCAGCCTCCCTTGAAGACCATTGAGTTTTATCTGGCATCAATTTGCCTTGACCCTTAGTAGAACAGATTCTTGTGAATAGATTACATGTAACATACTATTTTTAAACTCTATCCTGGCTCTTGATTTCCTGCGTCTTGACATTATCTACTGAAAGAGAAAGTGTGATCTGCATGCAAATCTAATATTGTGGAACTGCTACAGGTTGAAAACAAAATTTACAAGGCAACCCTATGCCAAGCTTAACTGGCATTGTTGTGACTGATAGATGCCTGTTCTGTGAAATGGAGTTTTCTCTTAGGGGCATACATAACTGCCCATGCTACTGTCTTTCACTTCTGGATGCTAGAACATAGAATAATAGAGTTGGAAGGGACCTTGGAGGTCTTCTAGTCCAAACCCTTGCTCAAGCAGGAGACCCTATACAATTTCAGACAAATGGTTGTCTGAAATGGTACACTCTTATGTATACCACTTCATTTTCACTGTAAAAATACTCTTCAAAGGCAGCCCCATGCAGAGTTCCTTACAGTAATCCATACAGAATGTGAGTAACTGTGAGCAGAGTCTCATGAGCTAGGAACAAGCACTATTGTCACACAACACAAAGGCCATTGTACAAATGGCCTTCCTGGCCAATTTCTGAATATTTTGCATTACTTTGCACAATTTTCATAATTCTGCATTAACTTGAGAGCCATTCACATTAAAAGCATGTGGATACTTACAAATGTTTTTCATCTTTCAAATTTTTTTAAAAAGAATTGTCACAGTTATAGCTATTTTGACTGAGCTGGGGCATTGAGATAGACACATTTTAGAGTCACTGGGTTTTTCTATTTCTTTCTTTCTTTTCTTCTCTGCACTGACATTCCATGTTGAGGAATGCCACTTCAGATTGTGTCACTCTCCTCAACTGTGTCCTGTAGCATAGCATAACTGATGCAGGCTGACATCATCTGCTAGCCTAGGATTTGTCAGCTAAAGAAAAAGGTTAATTTGCTTTCTCAAAAATATATAAGCTAAAAATGGTTATTTGTGGAAGTGGTTGATCCTTCACCGATCATCATTAAATATGCATATCCTGATTAAATGAGCTGAATTCTAGTTTACATGTTATGTATATGTACACAATGTAGTTGGGTTGACAATATATAAACCACAAATATATATGTTTGTAGCTTTAAGGAAAAATAATGTAATGTATTATACTATGTTCTGGTTGGTTGATCATGCTGCAAGTTGCCATAAGAGGGAGCTATAGATCATGGTTTAATTCTCTTTCTCACTTATGATCTCTCTTGATACTGATATTGACTGACTACAGACTGATACTGATTAACTTTGTTTACTTTGATATTCTGTTGATATTGAAGGTTATCTGTTGTATTATGGTTTGATATTTGTCTGCTGTAAAAGACGTGAAACTGATAAGAAGACTTTATAACTGGATATTTCTGGACTGTAAAAATGTGTATGACATGGACTGTTTATTGGACTGTGCTATTTCTTCAAGTAAACATTAACAGAACTTGGTTTAACTCTGTGTGGCTGCATATTTATTCATAACTGTTCTCATAAACATTTCCATGTGCATATCCTTGTTATACAAGGGTTACTCTGCACATTTCCTAACAATACACTTTTTTTTCTCTTAACAATCTCTGACACTTTTTGATCCATGAAACAAGAAACTCAAAAATCCTTTGTTTTCTTCCCATGTTGTTTAAGATTCCTGGAACCCTAAACTCTGTTGAATGACTTGGCCTCAGAAGTGACCTGACTACAGCAATAGCACTTAGACTTTTATACCACTTCCCAGTGCTTTACAGCCCTCTCTAAATGTTTTACGAGTCAGCATATTGCCCCCAACAATCTGGGTCCTCATTTTACAGATCTCAAAAGGATGGAAGGATGAGTCAACCTTGAGCTGGTGAGAATCAAACTGCTGAAAGCTGGCAATAAGCAGAAGTAGCCTGCAGTACTGCACTCTAACCACTGCACCACCACAGCTCTTATGGTGGTAATACGAGTTGGAGAGAGCTCTACAGTATATTTTGCCTCAAACTCTCCACTGCTAAGATTAAATTCTCTCTCCATAAATTAATGTCTTAATCACGTATATGATATAGAAGCAGAGGGGAAGTTTGTCTATTGTGTGGGAAGGTGTGACTGCATGCATCTAAAAGAAGAGGACTAGGTATTATTTAATTTAATTATAGTCTCATCTGAAAAGGCTCCTCACCTGAGAAAGATGATGAAACTGTTCTTGCTTTCTTGGTGCCTTCTGCATCAGGTGAGCCAATCCATAGGACAGGTTCTGGACCAATGATTAATTAATCATTAACCCATATTGTTCTGTCCAACACTTAGATCCAGTTGCCATCATTTCTTGAGCTGAAGGAACTGGTTACATCCACTCATTTCCTTATCCTCATGAGTAGGCTGCTCTAATGCACTCCAGATGGGCCTTAAAGATGATGATTGAAGACTACCCAAAACAGGAATTAACACATTATGTGGCATCCTTCACATTAACTCAGAATAACTCAGAATTACTCTGTGTCATCAGTCTTGCAAGAGCTGAATGGTTGCCAGTTTGCCTCTGTACAGTTCAAGGTGTCAGAGATCATCTTTGAGGTCCTACATGGCTAAGGGATTGGCTGTCTTTGAGACTACCTATTCCAAATGGAATCTGTCCATTCAAGGTATACCTGTTCAGAGTCCATACGCCATGTGTGGTACAAGAGGAGACTTGGAGGGAAGCCTACTCCACACTATTTCCTCTACTGTGGTAAGTCTTCATCCTGGACAAAACAATCACTCCTACTATTCAGGAAAATTTTAGAAACATACCTTATCCAGATGGAGTTGAGGAAAGATGCAAGGTTGGGGAAAGTACCTAAATGATGAATCTTGCTGGTTGGCACTATAAGATGGTATGATTTTTAATACAGGGTTACTTTGAAGGGATGTTGATAGTATTATGTGTGGGTAATCTACAGTTGGATTCACAGGGTAGGACTGCTAAAAACTTAATAAAGTTCTAACCAAGAATCTAAAATATATTAAGGTAGCATCTAAAAATATAGGCAGTTCCAAGCAAAGTGGGGTGGGATTTTGTTTGTAAAATTAGGATGTTCAGATCTGATAAAATCACTATTTCCAAATATTGAGAAAATACATTATGTATCACTCCAAGAACTCCAATCACAATTAGTATAACAATAGTTTTTAGTATTCAATTTCAATCTGCCAATTGTAATGTTTTCCTTTTTTTGTCTGAATTCTATTGTTACTCAGAATAACAACATCAATGAATTCAACTTCCTTCATTTCAATAATCATTATATCAAACATGTTATAAAAAAACACCTGTCTGTTTGGATCTTAATAGCAATAGAAATAGCACTTAGATTTATGTACTGCTTCACGGTGCTTTTTACAACACTCTCTAAGCAGTTTACAGAGTCAGCATATTGCCCCCAACAATCTGGGTCCTCATTTTACCCACCTCAGAAGGATGGAAGGCTGAATCAACCTTGAGCCTAATGAGATTTGATATGCTACCAGAGGACTGGAAAAGAGCTGATGTGGTTCCTATCTTCAAAAAAGGAAAAAAAACAGAGCCAGGAAACTATAGACCAATCAGCCTAACTCAATACCTGGGAAGATACTGGAAAAGCTAATAAAAAAAACCAGATCTGCCAACGTCTAGAAACAAATAAAGTAATAACTAGCAGTCAGCACGAGTTTGTTAAGAACAGATCATGCCAAACCAATCTTATTTCATTCTTCAACACAGTGACTAAATTAGTAGACCAGCAAAATACTGTGGACATAATATATTTAGATTTCAACAAGGCATTCGACAAAGTAGACCACAACCTACTTCTTAGTAAGCTAGAAAAAAGTGGAATAGATAGCACCACCACTAGATGGACTCACAACTGGCTGACAAACTGTATTCAATGAGTAGTCCTTAATAGGTCTAAGTCTACATGGAGGGAAGTAAGCAGTGGGGTGCCACAAGGTTCCGTCTTAGGCCCAGTACTCTTCAATATCTTAATTAATGACTTAGATGAGGGAATAGAAGGGGAATTTACCAAATTTGCAGATGATACTAAGCTGGCAGGAATAGCTAACACCCAAGAAGATAGGCTCAAGATGCAGAAAGATCTTCACAGATTAGAATACTGGGCCGTATCTAACAAAATGAAATTCAATGTAGAGAAAAGTAAAGTCCTACACTTAGGCAAGAAAAACCAAAAGTACACATATAGACTGCGTGAAACCAGGCTTAATAGCAGTAACTGTGAGAGGGATCTTGGAGTCTTAGTGGACAACCAGATAAATATGAGCCAGCAGTGTGCAGCAGCAGCCAAAAAAGCTAATGCAATCCTAAAATGTATTAACAGAGGGATACCATCAAGATCAAGGGAGGTACTAATCCCACTCTATAAAGCCTTAGTAAGACCACACCTGGAGTACTGCATCCAGTTTTGTTCACCACATTACAAAAAAGATGTTGAGACTCTAGAAAGAGTACAGAGAAGAGCAACCAGGATGATTAGGGGACTGGAGACTAAAACATATGAGGAACGGTTACAGGAACTGGGCTTGGCTAGTCTAGGGAAGAGAAGGACCATGGGAGACATGATAGCAGTCTTCCAATATCTGAGGGGCTGCCACAGAGAGGAAAGGGTCAAGCTGTTATTCAAGGCACCCAAAGGCCAGACAAGGAATAATGGATGGAAACTGAACAAGGAGAGATTTTATTATTATTATTATTATTATTATTATTATTATTATTATTATTATTATAGACTTGTATGCCGCCCTTCTCCCTAAGGACTCAGGGTAGCGAACATATAAAAAGGAATACATTTACAATAAAAAATATTAAACAAATACAAGTCTATAGATTACTAAAAAAGCCTTAAAAACAATTAAAATTACAATAGTAACAATACAATTAAAACAACCCACCCCTGGGTCAATCCAGGCCGGCCTGCTGAAACAGCCAAGTCTTCAGGTCTCAACGAAAGGAGCAGAGATCAGGGGCCAAACGAAGATCCGCGGGGAGCTGATTCCATAGGATGGGTGCTCCCACAGAAAAGGCCCTGGCCCTGGGAACCACCAGCCGACAGTGCCTAACCAACGGTATTCCCAGGAGGCCCCTCCTGTGGGAGCGCATGGGGCGATCAGAGTGTGATGCTGGCAGGAGGTGTTACCGCAAGTACCCTGGACCCAAGCCATTTAGGGCTTTATAAGTTGTTACTAACACCTTGAAGGAAACCCGGAAGGCAACCGGCAACCAATGCAAGTCACACAGGAGGGGTGTAACATGGGAGTATTGGGATACCCCCATCACAGCCCGCGCGGCCACATTCTGCACCAGCTGCAACCTCCAAGTAATCCGCAAGGGTAGCCCCATGTAGAGAGTGTTGCAGTAGTCGATTCTGGAAGTGATGAGTTCATGAGTGACCGTTCGAAGGGCATCTCGGTTCAGGTAAGGGCGGAGCTAGCGAACCAGCCGAACCTGGGCAAAAGCCCCCCTGGCCACAGCTCCCACTTGCTCCTCCAGATTGAGCTGTGCATCCAGGAGGACACCCAGATTCCTCGCCCTATCCACGGGGTAACACCTCCCCCATGACCAAAGATGGCACATCCACTGAAAACCGAGATGCCAGTAAGAACAGCCACTCAGTCTTGGCCGGATTGAGTTGGAGCCTGTTACTCCCCATCCAGGCCTGTACCGCCTCCAGGCACCAGGACATCACCGAGAGAGCATCACTGATCTGGTCTGGGGTGGAGATATAAAGCTGGGTATCATCTGCATATTGATGATACCTCACCCCAAAACCACGGATGATCTCGCCCAGTGGTTTCATGTAGATATTAAACAGGAGAGGTGAGAGAACCGACCCCTGGGGCATCCCACAAGTGAGGGGCCTCAGGGACGACCTCTGCTCTCCTGCCAACACTGACTGCGAGTGGTCCGAAAGGTAAGAGGAGAACCACCGTAAAACAGTGCCCCCCACTCCCAACCCCCGGAGCTGCCGCAGAAGGATACCATGGTCGATTGTATCGAAAGCTGCTGAGAGATCTAAAAGGACCAGGACAGAGGAAAAACCCCTGTCCCGAACCCTCCAGAGATCATCCATCAGTGCGACCAATGCTGTTTCGATGTTGTGTCCGGGCCTGAAACCTGATTGGTATAGGTCAAGTAATCAGTTTCCTCCAGGAACAGCAGAAACTGCTGAACCACCACGCTCTCGACAACCTTCGCTAAAAAGGGAAAGTTGGAGACTGGACGATAGTTGTTCAAAACGGTTGGGCCCAGAGCAGGCTTCTTGAGGAGGGGTCTCACTACCGCCTCTTTCAAGGCGGCGGGAAAAACCCCTCACTCAAAGAGGCATTGACAACTGCCTGGAGCCAACCGTGTGTAACCTCCCTGGAGGCATAAACCAACCAGGAAGGACACGGGTCCAATAAACACGTGGTGGAAGACAGCCTCCACATGATCCTGTCCACTTCATCCAGGGAGACAGGGTCAAATTCAACCCAGGTAGAATCCACAAGGGAGTTGTCCTAACCTGGAAATAAGGAGAAACTTTCTGACAGTGAGAACAATCAACCAATGGAAGAGCTTGCCCTTGGAAGTTGTGGGAGCCCCAACACTTGAGACTTTCAAGAAGAGATTGGACTGCCATTTGTCAGAAATGGTGTAGGCTTGGGTAGAGGGTTGGACTAAATGACCTACAAGGTCCCTTCCAACTCTGATTATCTGTCATCTGCTAAATTGCAGGCAGCCAGCTATCAGCAGAAGTAGCCTGCAGTACTGCATTCTGACCACTGTGCCACCAAGGCTCTGCAAGATTTTAATCTGCTCATTTTCCAGAACCTTTTCAACTTGATGGTTCCAATAGTTTTTATTTATATTCAAATCCAAACCTCTGGCAAAGTTGCCAATGGGTAATTCTGGCAGCTTGGGCATGATGTTGCTTGTCAGTTTGAGAAATGTTTGCTGCAGCCACTAATTAAATGATCCACAGTTTCATCATTGTTAGTATAATAGTATTATCTGGTCAGTCATAACTGCCAATTTTTCAGCTAGTGTTGGTCTTTATACACATCAAGTTCTTCCCAAGAACCTAGGATGTCTTAATGTATCTGTGTAGTATATATTTAGATCCAAGCAGTGAGGCCTTTTGTAATTGACAGATGGAAATTTAGGCAATGTGTAGACTTTCTAAGTGCCATGCCAGATGTTTGTTTTTTTGTTATGGCAACTAGTGTGCTAATAACTGCAGGAACTACCATTCTATGCTGTAATCTTTCAACTTTGATTTTCAGATTTTGATCTTTGTGACCTTCTCCAATTCTTTGTCTTCTATACTATTATTGTCTGGTATTGTCACATCAATTATTTACTTTTTCTTCTTCTCAGCCACATTTAAATCTGGTGTGTTATGATCCAATACTTTATCAGACGGTGCTCAGAAATCCCACAATATTTTAATTTGCTCATTTCAACTATTTTTGAACTATTTTTTTTATTACTGACACAAATATATTTATCCAGATGTTCCAGTGAATCATTTTGGAAACGGTTTTATTTTTTTACAATCAGTTTGTACAATCCAATGTCTCTTTGCACAATCTGCAGTTTGAATCATTATATATATATATATATATATATATATATATATATATATATATATATATATATTTGTTTGTAGATTTTCATGGGTAAAGGTATGTAGGTCTTGGTGTATTGGTCTTGTCCGTGTAAGATTGAGAATACCTTGGCAAGCGTTTGACGAATCTCATCCGTCATCTTCAGGCTGGTGTCTTCAGCTTAAGTTCTTCTGGGAGAAGTCTGTGTCGTGCTGTTTTTCCCTTTTAAACTCCAGAGTTGGCTGTGTGTTACTTCTTGATTGGTTGATGGGTTGATGTATGCCAAGGATACTACATCTTAACTCAGGAGATCACAACACAAAACATCAGGAGGTTGCAACATATATAATGACCCAGGAGATTACAGCACCACACCCAGGGTCACAAGAGTCACAAGACCTATATATATATATATATATATATTCACAGCTTCTCCTGGGAGAGCGAAGCTGAATGAAGTTTTCAACTACAAATATTCTCAATCTTACAGCAAGACAATACCAAGACTCACCTACCCGGAAATCACAAATAAATATATATATATATATATATATATATATATATATATATATATATATATATATATTCAGTTTTGGCCTTAATTGCATTACTTCAGATAGTTTTCTCTTAAGAAGCCAAAATCAAATCATTGTTTTCTTTTTTTTTTTTAGTGTTCCAATTGTGAGCCATTGTCTAGTTTTATCTTTATCCACTTTCCCTTGATCTTTTGTAGAATTGACCATATAATGCTTTTCTTTACCAGCATTCTACACTTCATTCATCACTGTCATTATTTCATGATAATATTGTTCACATAATCAGCCAAATGTTCATACTGGATTTGACATTTTTATCTACCTATCAAGTCCTTCCAAGAACTTGGGATAGGAAGATGTTGAATTTTGATGATGTTAAAGATATCATCACAGGATGCAAGCTGTTTAAGTAAAGCTGCCTTTTGCAATTGATTGATGATGAATTTGTCAATGCCAATGGTATTTAAATGGTGCTCCAGTTGTTTATACCTAATGGACCTATTTACTACTTTTGCTTTCTTTTGTCACAGTCATTTTATTTCTATTTGCATGCTTTTGTATTTTGTTATCTTCTCCAGGTATCTCTCTTCTATTTTGCTGTTGCAAGGTACTGCCATGTCCACTATCCAGTCTTTTTGTCTTTCTTATCAACAATTTTTCACTCTGGCTCTGGGGTGTTATGTAGCAAGTGCCAGGTCTGTGTGAATTTTGAAGTCCCAGAGCAATTTAGCTTCTTAATTGTCTATGACTTTCTCCATTTTATGGTCTAACTAGTTCTTGCTTGCAAGCAAATGGTATTTCTTGCAGATCCTCTGATGCACCATTGCTGCTCTTTTGTCATGCAGTTGTTTGTAGTCATTCTGTATGGTCTTCTTGCAGCAGCTAACCAGGTGGTCCATTGTTTCTTCAGCTTATTATAATTATTATTACTTTATAACTTTGAATTATTGCAATGTGGTGCCTTCTAGTCCTGAAGTCAAAATCGTAATAAATTCTATCTGGAGCCTCCCAAAACAATGCTCTATGCCCCATTATGGTTAGAATACATATGAATTTAATTATGGCAAATAAGAATCAGGATAGCATCATTTTAGCATCTATGTATTTATTTATTTCTGCTTACCTTTCTCTTCCTATTTATTTATAAAAGTTATTTATTTATAAGATTTATTTATAAATAAGTAAATAGGAAGTGTGGGGGAGGCAGAAAGAAATCAAGTCTGAACATACTTCCATTTTACAGAGAGTTTCAAACATTTCCCTCAGCAAATGAATCTCAAACAACTCATCCAGTTGTGCTAAAATAGACACGCACTAATATTTCTTTGTTCTACAAAATAGGCTTTAATGTGAACATCAGAGACAGTAGACAGCTTGATAAAATATCTAGCCTGCATAATGCTATTAAAATTGCTATGATGGAGCAAAACAGGATTTCATGTCAAGCCAAATTGTCCTGAAATGCAAAAAATATTTCATGAATATTATTAGAGAGGAAAATTGTGAGCTTTCAGAAACATATGCCACATCAGCACTCTTATTCTTCCCTATTTAAAAATAACGAATAGAATTTTGCAGCTAAGAAACTAAGGGCTTCCTAATCCAAAGTAACCAGGAATACAGTCTAGATCTATTATTGGAGTTAGGGAACTATTAGATAACAAACTAGGAAATATGGGATCAGAGTCATACCCTGTCATTTTCATCACCATGTGGAGATACTGGCCAGTGTATTTCCTTAGTTTGATGGCCCAGAGCAAAAGACTGGAAGATCATGTGTTTTTCTTGAATGATGCCCTTTTCACTATCACATTCAGGTCTTATAGAGAAGAATGCGGGGGTTAGAATACAGAATGAAATAATAATTAAGTGAATATCAGCATAGGCCTGGAAAAGCAGAAAGGGTGAGATAGAAACTCATGATAGCTTTTCCTTAATTCTCCTTGGTATACAAAACCCAGAAGAAATTGTTAGGTTTTCAACAAACTATTATTATTCCCTACAATAAAGTCCTGATAATTCTGCGTGAATCCATACAAGCAAAGACGAACCATACTTTAAAAGATAAGCTATGTCATAAGGTGAGAGTCGCTACATAGAATACCCATTTTCAGACTACCTTCTCTCATATTTCCTGGTAGGCTACAAGACCCTCCAAGAACAAGTGTTTAACCTTCTTCCTTTAACTTTAGCCTTCTTCCTAATAAATCATACTCATTTCAGCTCTGAAAGACTTCCTTGGGATTCACCATTTACAAACCTGGTTAGTGCAAGCAAAATCTGGCAAGGACAGAACAAGAAAGATGCTGTGTTCAAGGGCCTT